>DWQX01004859.1:0-14126 GCA_018245475.1 Pharmacophagus antenor
TTTTGTCCTTTGCGTTTTATGAAGAAATTCGATCACATAACTGCCTGTATGTGTATCGATTGTACAATGTCTTTACAAAATAAAACTCCACATGTAAGCGGACGAAGACAGCTTTACGTATTTTACGCGACATAAAACTTCTTACAGCAAAATAAATTTTAACAGAGTAGGCGGCTAGTTGAGATTACGTTGACACGTCAGGCGTTTTATTGAAAAATAAAATTTACTATGATTCCGTCAATATTGAGGTACGCCTCGCGTCGGTATCGTGTTATGTGATCAACGTAATATTGTTTTTATCGGCAAAAAATTATCATTTGATACTGATTCCACTTGATTTTAAGTGACAATCGGGCTGTAGATGTTGAAGTGTGCTTGCCTGAAATACTCTAGCTCCTATATTTGTGACTGCTGGAGCACAACAACGTTGTTATGGTGGTAGTTTGACATTGATTGTGAAAGCAAGCGAGGCGAGTTTTTAGAAATATGTGCTACCATCCGCCATTAGTCATGTGGTCACAGAATCCAACTCGCGAACTTTATTGCGGTTGACCACTGCTCCACAAATGCAGTTGCAACTGAAATTAAACTTGTACTAGTAAAAGCAATAAGAGTGAAATATATTTAACGTTACAATTTTAGGTAAAACTAGGTTAAAAGTGTACGAATGCTGCATTATCATGAGTTGGACATGTCGTAACCATTAAGATCTTTTCTATCCGTAGCAGTTCTACAGGTCGCCAGTTCCGCGCGGGTTACGGCGTAGCGCGCGCGTGTTTCATGGCTACGCTAGGTGTAAACGCGTAGTTTTCGGTGGATTCTTTTACAATTTACGAAATTCATGTGAAATTATTTGAATGTTTTGAAGACGAGTCGTCAACATTTTTAAATAAATTAGGGAAGTTAAAGGTAAATAACAGAAACTGAAGGACAGTGAATGGACATTGTCAAATGCATTTTGATTTTTAACCGACAATATAAAATAGGCAGTCTATTCGACACGTGTTCTTTGAAATATGAGCATTCTGATGTCGAATCTCTGTAGATATAATATTTATTAGAGATTACTCCATCTAATTACTTCCTACACAGGTACAAAATAATATATGAAATATGAGCATGAATGTACTTCAAATTCATTGTAATGAGAGAGTAAATATTTATAACGAATTTCTCATTTAATTAAAATTAATTTGAAGTACATTCATGCTCATATTTCATACCTGAGCAGGACTAGATGAGATAGAGTATAATCTATGTAATGGAATCTGTATTCATCAAGGGATTATAGGATAATATAACCGTTAATATAATTTAACGATAGAAACGTGGATATATTGACATAACAATGTCATTGTATTCACAATAATAACTCCTTTAACTGTTTTGTTATTTGTTAATTAACTATAAAAGGTCTATGATATAAGTTTATTTATAGAATATACATATCTATGTATGAATTTAAGTATAATATTGATTGTGAACTCACTACATTAAAATATACAGATTCTTTATCCCACTACATAATTATGGAATCCTAGTAAATATACCGTTTAATTTAGTCACGCCAACGCATGCCCAATTTATGCAAGTTGTTTTTTTAATAATAAATAAAAAAGATTATACGTTATCATTTCAATTTTGTAAATCGAAGATTGTAAGAAAGAGACGGCAATAGCTATCCATTTCACTTGACTTATTAGATTCGGACGTGATAAGGCCGTACCCTTTTACCGAATGCGTGATATAAATTTTAGTAATGGTTTTTTTACATAAGAAACTTAAAACCAATTACTTTAAGTAGGGATAGTCACATTATTAAATAGAATAGTGTAATGGACTTAAAACAGTATGATTAGAATATACATAATCAATAATAACATTTCAGAATGAGATGGCAAAACTCTTACAGGATTGCAGGGTTCACACGGAAAAGAAATTTATTCTTTCCTTTTCGACAATCGTCAATCGTTTAGTTTTAATTTCACTTGATGTTAAGTGGCAATGAGACCGTAGTTTTTTTTTTAATTATATTTTATTTCCATTTTTTCTTTCGTGAGATGTTGAAGTCTTATCCTGTTATTGATTATAAAACATTTTTGAATAAATTTTGTTTAGCGACCATAATTTCACTTTTTATGTGTACACAAAATTTCATGTTACTATATGATCTATTCGTTTTTAATTGAATAAAAAAAACTTAGGATACTATCATTTATTTACGATAAGATATAAAAAGAAAACATATATAGAATACCACGTAGTGGGTTCATGCGTGAGTTCTTTAAAACATCTTCATCGGCAATGGTAGATCACTTTATCACATAATGTTAAGTGACCTTATATTGTTATGCTTGTTAGTACACAATCTTGGGACTTGCATATGTTTGTCTGTCGAAACACAGTAGTGTACACAATTTTTATCGTGGCTAATTCACATTGAGGTTGGTAGATAAGTACGAAAAAACTGTATCACCATAGAAATTCCATTACCAATTTGGCCCTGGATCCACAATATGAGCGATACAACGACCGAAAAATGTAAATAAAATTATCTCAAAACATTTTATTAAGAACAAAAAATAATAGATTAAAAAAAAACAAAGTCATTTCGCTTTGAACTGTAATGTCGTCGCGGAGCTCACTCGCTAACGGATTCATTTCAGAGTCCCCTCGACTTTGTGCATACTTTATAACATGCATTTTAAAACGCAACCGGGTAAGAAATAGGCATCTTTTAATTGATGTACAGTTTTAAATTAATGATATACTGTCGTTTCTTCGAGTAGTCATTTAATCAACATTAAATTTTCTTATTTATTTTGTAAATTAATACTCGTACTTTTATGATTTTTTGTAGATCGAATAAATTGGTACTTTACTCATTACTTGTCCATCGAAACTTTTTATGTATTATTCTGATACAGTTCACATAATGACAAACGTAAAATCAAAATGCCTACATGTCTTTACCTGTTTACTTAGCTTTCCATTATCATTGCGTCATGTAGGCAGCTAGGCGCTGCAGGAATCCCCGTTTAGCAGTTGGTAGTTAGGTTAGTTCTAGGTGGACACACGTCGTATTTCTAATTAAATTTTATTTAGTTTCTTTTTTTTAAAAAACGTTATCATCACACCCTGTCACAGTACCCATATAGAACTCTTTACGGTGTAGGCCGCTTTTCTTTAAAACTATACCTAAAAGTTGATTATGTGAAAATTAAAAAAAAAGCTTCACTATCTACAGCCTCATAGTCACTTAACATCGGGTGAAATCTAGGCCATGTGTAAGCCCATAATAGATTAAAAAAAAAATTAGTTTCTTCTCTACTTCCATTATTAGTCTTTGAATATAATTTTAGATGGAGTTTATAGACAGGCGGTAAAAATGGAGCTGTCTTAATTAATACGCTTCGCTTGTTTTTAATTACGGACTTTCGTCATTACGGAGAATAAACGAACTGAACAATATGTCAATGGTGTACCCAGGCGTGCATAAATACAGAACAATAAAGCTTACATATAGAGCTCGCACATGAGCCCTACGGCAGCGCTGTCGTAGCTGAGGTCATTTTGGACGAGTGTGCTTTTCATACCTCTGTTTGTATTCACAACATTGTTGTAACCGAGCAATTTCGGTGCTTTACAAATATGTTGGAATCCTAAACGAATAATATTGTTCTATTATTTGTTTAACTTTTTTTTTAAATACTAACTTAAACTTATTGTACTATAGTAGATACAGACAGTTACTATGATAAGGTTACACACGTTATAACGTTACTATTTGTCATTTATCAAGAAAAAAAAAAAGAAAGTTTAACTAGAAATTATGTGCACATGTAAATCCATATCATCTTTATCAAAGTCGGAAACTTTTATTAAATTTTTTATAGAGATAAGGCGCTCTTTCAAGCCACCAGAATATACGTTGCAAAAAAGAATGTTAAAAAGTTATGCGTGAAATTAAATTAAGTTAAAAAAGAACTAAACACGTCTCGAATTTAAAACTTCTTACTTGTTATCGCTTTAAGAATACCGCAATCTATAGTAAGAAGAGACTTCTGTTGTATTAAAAATATTGCACAGACAAAATGGCATGTCTTAATGTTATAATTAGGTATTTTAAAATAAATATTTTTGTTACCGATTTGAAATAGAAAATAAATTACTAGGTAATTCAACGGAAATGTGATTGTTGCAATATACCTAAATGGACCTCCCTCCCAGCTTATGTAATTCCTCCTTCATTTAACCTTGGGTCTTTTGCGCAAGGCGTGAAGAAACACCTTGCGGGTCGGCAGGTTTAGGGTGGCTGATGCAACAACTTTTGTGGCTCCAGCCATCTTCGCACTTGGACTCCACTTCCACTTAACATCAGGTGGAGTGGAGCCATTTGCTCGACCTATGTATATAAAAAAAATCGTCTTAATTAACTTTTAATTATGGACACGGGGACAAAGTGTGTTCATTGTATATTTTGTAAAACAGTTTTCAGCACATATTTGTTTTTCTCTGGAGTACATTATAATTATCCATCTAGATGTAAAAGTGATATACAATTTCTTCCTTTTGTAGCTGCGTTAGACATTTCCGAAGCGTGTGCAATTACGTAAGACCTTTGAAACATCATCAGGCACGTATTCAATTATCATTTTCATCAATGAAAATGTTATTTTAGGTATTTGACGCAAATTTGTCAGATATCGAACGTAACCATTTTGGTGCTTGCCAATAATTAAAACATTTATGTAATTGTTATTTGATATGCGATGAAACTTTTATAGTTTTACTATTAACGAAATTGTATATTATTTGTAGTATTAGTAATAAAGTCTATATTTTGTTCAATATCCAAGAATGTTGTGGACTCATTACAGAAGTTCAGTATAAACTGAACTTAGTCTAGTCAGGATTTAACTAACCTTAAAAATTTAATTATTTTCTTACTTTTGAAACTTGTCTACACTTTTGAAAGATTGTAGCAATACCGTTATAACGGATGGCTCATTAAAATGTCGCCATATTTTTAATATGACAAAACGGGACGTACACCAGTTGGTGGAAATTGACCTATGTGATGATACCAATAAGGTGCATATAACCATTTAAATGGGTTCAAATAAAACTTTAAAAAATTATGATGATATTTGCACTCTTTCATTTATCAATTAAAAGGCATTTTGCCGTGACCTGAATACGATGCAAATTACATACATCACGTTCCCAAACTCTGTATGTGATCGTATGTGAATTCTTTATAACGGTGCGTAGCTCTCCCAGCCTTCAGTGCCCCGCGTGCTACGGCGTAGCACGGACGGACGCTACGATCGCCCCATTGCTTGGAAGTGACACGAAATGTTTCCCATTAAGTTCTAATAAGCGCTAAGAATAAATTATTTTACAGTTGGCTTACGATTTTATAGTTGAAACTATCACCAAAGTTATATGTTCTTTTTTTTTATTTGAATATCATTTATAAGCAGTCAAGTAATATTAAGGTAAGTAAGTAATAAGTAAGGTTTTTAATAACATTTCCGTTGAAAATTATTGAATTGTTTTTTGTTACACAGGAAGACATTTCTTGGAAGTATTTAATAATATTCTTAACAATAAATATTAATTCTAGTTTTATTTTCGATAAAATAGAATTTAGATAAGTTCTAAAAACCTCACCGGTTAAAACAAAATGTTTTTTTTTATATCTGAAAATGTGCAGTGTAATAAATATTATATTTGATTTACGAGTACAATACACATAAAAAATCGGTTCATATATATAAGGTTTTAGTTGTAGTAATTTTATTATGTTATCCTCTATGCACTGAACTCTCAATGTAATTTTACTGATACCAAGATGTCCGATTAATTTTGTAACATAATACATACTAAGGTCAAATACTCGTAGAATTTCTTATTATAATTCAGATCATCATAGATTACAAATCGACTTACTATCAAATGGGATAGTATTTTGGTCGTAATTCTATGTAAATAATTATAAAAATAATCATACAAATTCTCTAACGCCCCGACCAGGGTGATGGGGTAATGGAAAAGCAATTTGAATAATTTAAATCACCTCACTTTAGTTAAACGAGTGAACTCTTAAGTTTCTTGCCGGTTTCTTCTCAGACGAGATTACGTTTTTGAAACCCGCGTTTGACCATTGAAAAGAACATAAGATCTTGTTGAATAAAGTATGTTAAGAAAAAAAAAGAATGTATAAGTTCACTACATACAATAAAACTAGTTCATATACGCAGATAGTTTTCAAAAGCGGTGTGATAGTGATGCATACATAATATAAACGTACATTTTGTCACTTACGTCGTCGGCTCAGTGACCCGTATCACCACACACTAGGTTTTCACATGCACATGAAACGACAATAAAGTCAACAAATCAGTGCTACTACCTCCTTATACTTAATTTTGTGATATTTTTCAAGTGTTATTTAAGCATAATTGATTTAAATATTTGAACAAATTTTCCCAATCTTGTACCATTTGAATCAATCAATGACCTGTACCGCTGGTCCCAGAGAGATAAAATCTGGACGGTGTATTCCTTAAGATATGTAGGTATTCAATAATAAAGAGTTGGTTTAAGTCGCTACTCTAGGATGGGAATAAGGGTGGATACAAATTTCAATTAAACTTTTTACTCTCCGAATGATGAATCCCTCTTTCCTCTTAGATACCGGATGACTGGTAGAGAATGCCTTTAGGCATAAGTCCTCCCTGTACTAATATAAGAGCAGAAAGTATAAATAAATAATAAATCGAAAATTGGTACACGTATTGAAGGAGGATTTAATAAAAAGAAATTGCCATGGCTTTATGTACCTCCGTGGCACAGTGGTTTATCCACTTGCCTTGTAACGCCGAGGTCCCAGGTTCGACTCCCGGGCAACAGGAATAGTGAAGTCTGGATGGTGGTAGGGATTTTTCAAACCCGTCTGGCTAGCTATCACCCTCCATGTCAATCGACCACAATAATAGTATTACTGTGTTCTGCCATATATGTGAGAGCCAGATGTATTGTGAGCAAACACGGACCCACATCTAAAGTCTCATTGTCACTTAACGTCAGGTGATATTAAGTCCTAGTATCCATAACCTATAAAAAAAATAGCGGCCAGAGAAGCCGACCGGTCTTGACTATTTAATGTGTATATTTGAAAGGAAAAATTATTTTTATACACTAACCACTTATGCACTATATGTATATATAGTTAAAAAGTGTTATCAGGTTAACGAGTATTAACCTATCGGAATGGGTCTATGACTATTTAATGCGAAATAATTTGTTTAAGTCTATTTAATTTTTAATTTTTTATTTATTTTAATGTTTTACGCATTTAAATATTTCATATCCAGCGAAACGAATGGGGACTAGCTAAGGTTGTGATACATGCGAAAATGTCCGCGTGTCCGTTACGCTTTTACGCGTGAGGTGCTGAACCTTTTTTGATTAAGAAACAAGTAGGAATTGGGAGAAGCGCATATATGTAGAGTTTAAAAAAAATTTTTCATGTTTACATACATGTGGGAATTGCTCAGGTTCTTTGAATTATATTGTTTATACGTATATCTTCTATTTATACTAATCGTCTTCACGTCTTCAATCGTCTTTCACCATCTTTCATCTTACGTCAACTTATGACATTCTACCTATATTCTAATTATGGACATTCACTTCCATTCTTACGTCCTGTACTTTTCTATACGTTCGTCCCTTTCGCTCACGTCTACTTTCCGTTTACTACATACATGAAGTGATTTTTTGTCTTCACTTTTATCACCACCCGATAGAAGCCCATTGCTGGGTATAGCACTCAGAACAATCTGCACACCGATTGGTCGTGTCCCCGCATACAACAGCTTCCCTTTACTTAAATGAAGAAGACGTTATTTGCAAATATCATCAAACTGGATCATTTTATAATAACCCGCTAAAATGTTGTAATATGTTGTAATAAATGTTACAGAAGATGATTATGGAAATTCATCGGGACCCAATGATTTTTCAAGTTAAAGAACTTAACTTTTATCATATCTGCTAGCATTACCGGTTGTTTTAAGCAATGTGTTTATGGTGGCAGATTGACTACTAGAGTAATAGCTAGCTCGGTAGGTTCTAAATAACCCTATTAGCATCCTAATTTGACTACTCATCTGATGGATTCGAATCAGGAAGTTCCATGGCAAGCGGTAAACAATTGCGCCACTGAATTAAAATAAAAACAAATGTATAACTTAAAGAAAATTAAAATATTTCTTGGTAATAATGAAGCACAAGTAAAGTAACATTTAATTAACTTATTGCGTGATGCCGTTACCATCGGAGCGCTTGATTATTATTTTTTTTTAAACTTAATTTGAAACATTACATAACTTGTGGTTCGATCTTTCGTGCCAGAGACAGTATGGGCGGTGCAGAGTTTTTAAAAAGCCAAGCGGTTGTGTGAAAATATTACTGCACGGAGGACGTAGTAAAAAATGAAATAAATATGTTTTCGATACTTAAAGTGTTACTTCTCAAAATGGTGATAGTACATAATTTTAATTTTCAATACCACTTTTTTTATAGGTAAACTTATAGATACATATAATTAGATATATATATGTATATACTTACCATCACTTGAAAGTATTGCTCGTTGTCTCGCTTTGTCCTATAAAAAAATGGTAAAAATTCGGGCGTTATTAGAAAAGATATTATAATAAAAAAAATATTGTCTTTTCTCAAGATACTACATAAGCTTACTTTGTTGAAAGTTCACCATCAGATGAAGGTCTTATTCGTCTCCTCGCTAGTTCTCCTTAAAAGCTGTCAAAAAAAGAACGCCATTCAATTTTGAATACAGAAATTAATTCAGTAATATGAGGTCACGTTACCTCTTAAAGCAACGGCACATTATCTTTTCTAGCTCCACAATGTTCTAGGCATTATCATATATACTTACCGTTCAGTACGTACTTATGTATACTTAGCAACGGTGAGAGTCTGGAACGTCGACTCGTTCTGTCATCAGTTCAATGTTCCCATTTTAAATTGGTACACTTTAAATTGGAACATTTTAGACGCGTTATTTTTATGATCCTCGCCGTAGCTGCCTTCACTTATGAAGCTCAATCGCGATATTTTCATGAGCTATTTACCATTTGCCGTTTTTTTTTTTTAATAAATTAATTCTTGCCATCGTCCAATATTCAAAATTCAAATACAATATTATTAATCCTCTCTCAGTTTGACTATATGGTAATAAACAAAATTATTTTTGACATTTTATTTTTAATATTAAGCACTTTTCAGTTTCACCCAGAGACATTAATTATAAACAGAAGAATATTTAATTATGTATGTGTATATGCAGGTGTTTGCATCAAACGTATGGTAGTTTGTGTCATCTTTTTTATTAATTCTAGTATTTTCGATCATTATTAAGAAAAAATGTTTGAACACCTTTATATGATCTTAAACTGTGAAACTCAACACTAGATTTACCCACACATTTTTATGGTTTTCTTTTCGAGTCTGTAGTAATTTTGTGCATTATTGTATTGTTATATTTCCTGTTTTGCAAACCAATTTATAGAACAATGTTGCCAGAGGCAATTTAAAAAAGATATTAAAAAATTAAAAGCGTATTAGTATACGAAATTTTTTATGTTGGTTTGATTGGTCAAAATGACTGCTCCGGTAAATTTAGTGTTAAACTGTTACAAAGATCATAGTCCTCGGCCCCCATTATTAGCGTATATTGTAGATGAAGGTCCTACGTTATGTTTCGATTATTCTTTGCAAGTTACAGTCAGTTATCGGCCGTCAACTATCGTATGCAGTCTCTATCTTCGACAATGACTGCTTTTATTTAAATTTTATATTGATTTTAAGGTAAAAACAAGTCGCGGGTGGACAAGCGCGTTCGCTCAGAACACTGCTCTCACATGTACGAGTGACACGCAACTCAACAGTGCTGTCATAACGGCGAATATCGTTAAGGATCGTTACTATCCAGACGGATGGGGAACTCCCCCCTGCCCCCCGCAACCCATCCGTTCTTCCCCCGCTATCCAAACTCCACTGCTCACGTGACACGCACGCTGATAATTACATCGGATGACACTGGAAGTGGTATATAAATAATAAATTACATCGACTGATATAATTTGTTTCGTTTCAACACACATAGAAGTATACATTGATATAAAACGTGCCTTATTTATTTATAAATTTAGCTATGACAATTTGCTAGTAAAAGCGCATTTAAAACCACAAAGCGACGTTTCAAAAATGAATAAGAAAAGAACATCCATTAAATACGAATGAGCGGAAACAATTTGCTACGACTCCCCCGCGTAGGCGCTACGAGCTGATATTATTCCGTCGGCCTCGTTAATGACAATCCGCATTACTGTCTACGACACCGCAACGCCTGGCGCTACGAGGTCGGCGTAGCGTTAAACTGTGCGATATTAAATAATATATTTATATTTATATAACAGTCTAGTCGTTTCGGCTGTGACTGTTTCACTTATGCGGCAACCTTTACTACAATTTTTGTAACTTTTGTGCTTATATTACAATCACTGGTTCAGTCTGCATGTCCATTAGTTACTTATTCATTAAAATTCAATTGTAATTTAATTTATTAATTCATTTTACATAACGCACTAAGAGATTGCGTATTGCATGATTGATTTTTTGCGATATTTCTTTCACTGTTAAAACACTTAAGAACCGGTGAGTGGTTCGACGAATCAATGTGCTGCCTGTAAATGTAACTTGAAGTATCGCTAATTAGTAATTTGATTAGATTTTTAATCTATCGAGTAATTAAATCCAACAGTGATTGTTATTCATCTATATGAATTATTATCGGCATGAAAAATGCTATAGTCACTGGTAGTAAACATTTTTTTTTTATATCGTATTATATTTTTTTCATGAGAAAATAATAAAGAGAATTTTAATAGCGATCAAATCATCGGCTTCGGAAGTCGAAGCTCATAAACGTTTCCCACCAACCCCCATTACGTCTATGAAAGGCAATGAAACTTTTTAACTTAAATAACTTTAGACTGAATCTAACTTCGCTAGTTTATCCAGTATTTCATTTATCTACTGATCTGCTATCTAATGTATTATTTACATAAAATTTATTAGACAAGTTTATCTGGTTATACAGTTGACGAGATTGTTTATTTAGTAGATGTAGCTATCCTTGTTTACGCCTTAATCACTTATATCCGGTAAGAGAACCGAAAGTTCGCAAATTATGAATTCTCATCACATTGAGTTTAAATAAAATTTATGCGCATTACCGACGTCATTGAATCGCCAGCCAAACAATAAATGGTCGAATTTCGACCATAATTTGTATACGTTTAAATTACATTTTCATAATTCCGATTATTTTTGATTTTAAATAGTCTTTTGTGTGTCCATCGCACTGTAGTGTGTGTGTGATGTTTTTTTTTTAGTTATTGTAGCATTATGATAAAAAAATATTAGCCTTTTTGATTTTTCCACATAAAATTGAACTCATTAATTAGTGTAATAAGGTTTAGTTTACAGCCACTTGTTATTACTTACTATTGACTGGCCCGTTGGTATAATGGTAGCATTGCCTCTAACACGGGGGTCGCAGATACGATTCCCGCCCAGGACAAACATTCAAGTAATGAAAATTTGTTTTGGTTCTTTGTGTAGTTGTTACTATACATAATTAAGTATGTATTTAAAATTATCTATATAGGTAAGTCCATCTCTGGAAACCAACACTTTTCTTCTTTTTTATATCGGTTATGGGCTAATACTTGGCTTCGATTTTACCTGATATGAAATGACAATGAAGCCGTAGATGGTTAAGCGTGTTCGCTCAGAAAACATCTGGCTCTCAGATACGTAACTATTTAACATTGACGTTGGAGGTGGTAGCCATCCAGGCAGGTTTGAAAAACCCTACCACCATTCAGACCACTAGTCCTGTGGGCCGGGAATCGAACCCGGGACCTCCGCGTTATAAGGCAAGCGGGTAAACCACTGCGCCACAGAAGCAGCCAAAGACTGCAGATGTTGCATAGCTTCATATCTTGGGATCAGAGTACTACATGTGAGAAATGTCCCTGATATTTATTTCGCCAATAATATTATTTTCCCAAATTGACACTTGTCTAATTACACTTCTTCTGTTATTAGCAAACTGTGAAAAATATTGTACTCCCGCCTCTGCGTAATGTGCGTAAAAACTATAAATATAAGACAATTTTTAAATAAAAAGATTTAATAATTTTTACATTAACAACACTAATGTGAAACTGTTTTTGGTTTAAATATATGCACAAATGATCTAAGAAACGCATCAAAAGAACGATAATTGTTACAATATTTTAGGGATAAAAAATATATTTAGAAAATAATATATCTATCTAATTAAATAAATTATAAAATCTATTAATCCTATAATTAAAAATGTTAATTATAAACAGCTAACTGAATATGATTTACATATTCATCATTGGATTTCAACTGATGTTCTAGATGTAACATTTAAAGTTACTAATGAAACAATAAGTCAACTTATAACAAACCCATTGAAAAAACAATTAAAGCTTTTACCCCATTATTCGAACCCGCGGCCCTTTGCCCGTCAGATGATAACAGTACAATGTAGTGTATTGTACGGGGATTGCTTGAGCTTTTGTCGCTGCCTACCAGTTGTTATCCTGCGGGATTTGATTAAAATTATTGTTTTCTCGCTCCCGCTTCCTCTCTCACTCATCAGTTCCCTATTATAGCTTCAACAAACACAAGTAAATTGTAATATAAATATATATTATTTGAATAGTAAAATACAACTTTTTACTCTCAAACGTGTAATCAAATTTTGAGTTTACGTACACGGGAATTTTTTTTCTTTTTTATCGGTCATATGATCACACTTGATATTAAGTGACAGTGAGGTCTTAGATGGTACAGCGTGTTACAGAATACTTCCGCCTCTCACGGGTATGATTGCCGGTACACAGCAATGCTGTTATGGCAACCGATTGACATTTAGTGTGGTCTAGCCAGACGGGTTAGAATCCCACCACGATCCGGAGTGAACACCAGAGTACAATCCACAGTAGTAAACCACTTTCATCTTGTGGTTTATGGACTGTATTTTTATAAGGTGTCGAGTTTCATAGTGGGAATGCAATCTCTTAAAAGACAATTTAATCTTTTAACCGTGGAATAAACGGCTCCGGCGATGCAGGGTACCGCGGGGGCCGCGCGTGACCTACTTTAAGTCAAGTGACTTATTAACTTATCACAGAGCTATTCTCGTCTAGCTTTAATTTATCACCGACCTAAACTTACCGCCTGTGTTAGTTTAAAAACTGACGTATATTTGCTTAGACAATTAATACATTATTTCATGTTATACGCTAATGTATATAGTCAAATTGATTTTTTTTTTATTTCAAATTTATATTTTTAATGTCTGCTTTCACAGCAATAATACCGCCCATTGTACATTTATATAATCATTTATTTTTTAATTGTGTTGTTTTTGTTTTAGGCGTACAATAATGTATATTATTATTATATATTTATTGTAAACAATAATTTTAACTTATTGTCGATAAAAAACCTTACAAATTGACTTTCATTTTATCCACTCCATATAACGTACATCCATAGTCAGTGATTTCTCCCAGATTGTCAGTCCATCAATCAAGCTTCGGATACGCAATTGCGACTCGCCCAGTGTTACGGCTGTATATAAGCAACGGTGATCACTTTCCATCAGGTGAGCCGCTCGCTCGTTTGCTTATTCATCCGATAAAAAAAAATTAAAAAAAAACGTGCATCCGCTTTTGCGAACAAACACGGTGCCTCTACTCCAAGATTTTCCTTTTCATCCTATCTTCGCGCATAAATTATTCATAAGATTTAAATTAAGAATGGAAGTTGTTGATAAATGATATCCTCGACAAAGAAGTCAATACATAAACATACACATATAAAATTTATACAAAGTAGTCAATACATAAATGTACACAAAACATTTATACAAAGAAGTTAATACATAAATGTACACATATAAAATAAAATAAAAATTATTAAAT
>DWQX01004860.1:0-14126 GCA_018245475.1 Pharmacophagus antenor
CTGTTTACTTGGGCGAAATTACGGTGGACGAGTCTGACTCGTCATCTGAATTTGAGTAGTAGGCGTTGATTTTTGCGTCACCCCAATTGATTGATTGATTGATCACAAACAATTGCCTAACCTTTATTTTCGACATTTTACAGTTGCAAATAATTATTTTATCCCTGTTTTTTTGGCTTGGCAATGCAAACAGTGCCTGATACCTTTGCATTTACCGACATGTTTTGAAAAATACCACACGGTACAAAATTATTATACTTTAAGTTCGTTCTTGTTCTTTATAAATACTTCTATTTTGTTTCAATTATATATTTATTTACATTTTGTAATAGAAATGTTCTTTCGAAAATATATTTATATTACCAATATAAGTATATTCCAAATAAAATGTATTACTCCTACATGTTAATCCTGACCGCAACCAATTAAATCCGTTATATATGCATAAAAGTCTCCAAATAATTCAGCACTCAAAGGGTTAAACAACTCGAACAGATATTACGTGTATTTTCTACTCGTGGTGAGATCATTGTTCACACCTGATGTAGTCAGTATGTGGCAAAATTTTCATGTTGAGTAAACCCAATCAAATGAGATGTTACACATGCTTTAATGTATTCTGCACTGCTTAATGAGTTAGTCATTGTGAATGATTATCAAATTGCATGTTTCAAGAAACAAAGAACTTTTTTCATTATAATAACTAATTGATGTAACTTTATAATGTTCGAATTTATCCAGCCCTATTTCATTTATGGTGATCTAACGCATTGCAGTTATACGGGCATGATTTATAACTTTACAATGACACCACATTTCTTTTCAGATTTCTTCGACCTCTAGGATGTAATTTGATAAAAGCCTTCTTGCTCCAGCTTACTTAACACAATTGTTCTTGTATTCCTGTCTATATTGACAATCAATCGAGTTTAAATGTAATGAAATATTACTATGATCCTTTTATGCTCTAAGCGAGATATAGCGGCCGCCTACAATGTTTTAGTACGCGTTTTTTTTTATTACATTTTTAATTATATTTTGTTACATGTGTACCATCCCCCTGTCCTTTATTAATTGGATTAGTTTGTTCAAATTTTGTGCCGACGAACAGCCATTGTCCAAGTTATAGCAGAGTTCGATATGCACCGATCATATCGTACGACAAGAAGTGTGTGTTACGATGTACGAGTACATCTATTGTGAAGACATGCATAATTGCGAAAGAGAATCATCAATGCTAAAAGAATACTTCACTTCATTAAAACAATATTATTTATTTTTCTGAACAAAATTATTATAAATATCTAATAATGATTACCAGAAAGCCAAACTAATGACTGATAGGGTCAAAAAGCCAATCTATGCCGAGTGTCTATAGTCGCTTTCAGGATCACAAACGCTTCATTTACGAGCACCCAGAGGGCGCCCACGGTGGTCAAAGGGTTAATAATAAAAAGTTTATTACAGCATAAAAAATATACAGGCAGAGATATATAAGTAACATAGTAATGTAATGTTTGCAATAACGAAGAGAACCGCTATTTTTGTCTGTTTTTATTTTTTTTAGTGGGTTATCTGGAAGAGATTGCTTTCATAGCAATAAGACCGCCCATTGTACATTTAAATAATCATTTATTTGTTATTGTGATATAATTTTTTTTTTATGTACATTAAAGTATATTAATATTATTATTATTATAGCAATGTACTTTATACTTAAAATGTTTTATGTAATAAGTACACTCGGACACCAAAAAGTAACGGTCAAGCAAAAACTCTCTTATTTTATAGTTAAACACATTAACATTTAGTTATAAATTATTAAGCAAGCTGTTCTTTTGCCACATTGTTATATCGCATTAAATTTTCATCTCCCTAGCCAGTACTAACGGCCGCTAATGTAAAAGAGTCATGAATGATATATCAAGCCTTGACGAAACACTCTAGTACAGACGTGTTCTTATAATAAATATTGAATAATTATTTACTGAATTTTTGACGAATAAAGCCAAATTGTATACGTTGGATGCATACATCTTTTATCTATAACCTCGCATGAATTTATTATAGATTTATCTGATTTTAATGGCTTTTTTCATTACATAGATTGCACAATAAAATTGTTATAATGTAATATTTTGAAAAATCAACTTCTAATGTTACAAAATAAAAAAGACAACGTTCGAATTTTCACTAATTACATTAATTACTTATATCGAAATTTTATGTATTTTGAACGGAATTCTAAATTTAAAATATTTACGCTGTCTATCAATTGCGTATTATCACAAATGGCAAATAATTTAGGAGGATTGTCGTCTTGTCTACAGACATTAGTATTGATTTTAAAAGCAAGAATAGACGTTCGGCTCTATGTAAATAGAACAAACGTTCAAAGCGAGTTGAAAGGATTTATCTTCCCGTCACTTACGAGAACTCAACAAATAGAAGGTAGAGAAATCAATAATGAATAATTTTTTTAGTCAATATAATACTTCTAGCAGCATTAGTCGGAGCTTTTTGACAGTCTTCATGGCGCATTTGTGTATCGTTTCCTTTTTAACGCGGAGTTTTCGGGTTCCATTCCCGGGTCACGACAGTTGTAAAGTCTGGATGAGGGGATGGTAATGTTTCCCAAACAGCCTGACTAGCTACCACTCTCAATGTAATTCTGCCGCAATGTGAAAGTCAGAAGTATTCTGAGCGAACATGTTTTACCATATACGGTCTCATTGTCACTTAACATCATTTGAAATCGAGGTAGTGTTAGTCCATAACCGATAAAAAAGCTCTTAGAATATTGAAACCAAATTTTAATTCATGAATATTCACGTACAACGAAGTAAACCTAAGTAGTGAAGAGGGTCTCGTTAAATTTTAAAGAAGCGGCACCATTAGAGTTAACAAGAAATTTTGCTATTCACATTTCGCTGCCCCGCGTCAGAGATTTACATTTGGATTTATCCGAGGGCCGCTGTCGGCGAGCGAGTAATATCCGTGCACTAACAACGTGATCAATAACTCTCTGGATAATAATATTCTTGACAAAACCCTCCCCCCTTCCCTCTAACCCTACATGAAATAGGGTGAGAGATTGCCGCGACCGTGACCCATAGCCCGTCCTATTTAGATGATGTGCCCCAATTATTGTGGCCTTTAAACACCTCCCGTTGGTCCTGTAATTGCTTTGCATAGCATAAAATATATATATTCATACAAAACTGAGCGATTTATTTATTGTTACTGTTAAAAGGTAGCTGTTTAAAATCGCTCAAATTTTTGCATTGATATTGATGTACAGGTTTATTTATTACAGTACATATAAATTTTTCATAAAGAAAATTATAAATAGAACGCAATAATTCGTTATAAATATATAATATTTTAAGTCTGTACTAGATGTATATATCTACTTGAAATTGAATTTCCGATCACATTCCCAAACGCAGTTGAAACGGAAATATCTATTATACCATATCAATACGTACAGGAACGCTCCTGAACACAGAGGCGTGCTTGTAGGATACGCTCAAATACGCCTACACGTATTCAATACACGCCTTCATAATAAAAGTTATAAAATGACGTTGTTTATTTTTTTTTTTTTTTCATTTTTTAGTATCGTTATCTTCTAAGTAAAATGTCATAATTGTGATAAATTGATTATAGTTAACGTAAATACGGCTAGATTTCCTTTTTTGGTATTATGCTGATAATGCAACCAATAACTACAATTTCTTATAATAACTCACCCCCTAGCCAGTTTGTTTCGTCTGAAATACAAAGAATCCACCATGTACTACTATAAAAACCAAAGAAGAAACACAATATAATTCGTTTTGTATTGTAAAAAACTGAATAATTTTTAATTTGCTTACAACTTAATCACGTTCTGAGTTATATATACAACCACCGACATGCGACGACCGGATGGTATATTGATGCAAGTTTTTTTTTTTCATACTATAAGCGTAACACTACGTGCGCATTTTGCTCGGCCAAGGCTAGGCCTCGACCCGAGCTTTTGTGCTGAAACGAGCGATCTGATTCTTCAACTCCTTTGTATTCGCCGCTTCAAATAACCAAATGCACCGTACAGTATTTACTAAAGTCGCCGTAGCTATTGTTAAACACGATTAGTTTAATCGCTAAGTATTAAAAAACAAACGTATAAATATGCTTTTTGATATTGCCTCATATATACATATTGATTTTATCTACTTATGATTTAAATGTGCACATGTAAGGATATCTATCCACTATCATTAGAGAGATACGTATTTTTAAAGTTCTTAAATTAAATTCGGCTACATTTGATTTTAATTTTTTGTAGCTAAATATAACGTAAATGATATGTAATTTGAACTTTGAGATTCATTCATTGAAATAAAGATAATTTTTCCCTCATATTGGAGACTCGTAAATATATAGCTAAGTAATACGCACACTTTTTTTTTAAAAGAGTTTTTTTTATGTTTTTCTATTGATAAATGCAATTTTTAATAATTTTATCTGACGATTTATACATTTTTTGCTGCTAATTTTGTTTCGTCTCTATAGGACCATGACATTTCTTTTCTATCTAAATTAATAAGTTTAATAATAGGGAACTTTTTTATTCTTATTTGATTTCGTTTCATGCCGATTGTTTTTTTTCAGTATGTCACAGAGAAAATGGGTGGTGCCGAAGGCACGAAATTGGATTTGGATTTCATGGAGATGGAAAGAGTAAGTGAAGTTATTTTAAATTTTACTGTATTTATTTAATAGGTAAGTCAATTGGATTATAAGAAATATAAAGTAAAAGGCGTGCGACGCGACACTGAAAGGTGAGAAACGCAGCAACCACAATAAAAAATATTACATAACGTGCATTAACTGAAGAAAAGTGTCTTCAATCTCTCTTCAAGACTTATAACCTGTCTACACATTTACATTAAATGTTTATGGTAAAATTTTATTAAAAAAAAATATTCGGCTTAATGGATACTAACAGTAGATTTTTATTCCGGTATTCTAAAACTTAATTATATGTTAGACGAAATGGATTAAAATTAGATCAAATAACAGGCGTAAAAATTTGTCTTTAATTTTCTTACGTTCATACTTCCACAACAATGTTACTTCATTATCATTTATACATTATCAACAAAATATTCGCGGTTTTGTTTGTTTGCAAACAACGAATTATGTTTGTTATTTTTGTAAAGCGTGTTATTAAGCGAATTTTTTACATTCGATTTCCACCTATTTATGTACAATTTTTTGAAAGTCATTCTTGTAGTTTATATTTTATAGAGCATCATATTGCGGAAGGCAATAAACTTGTCTAATTAGATTTCACATTGTCGCGTTACTATTTGTAGGTGAAAAAAAAAATTATTAACGCAGACGAACAAATATATTTATCCATTAACAAATATTATTTCTCTACAAGAAAGTAAAATTTTATGAAACCACATTAAATCTACTTTACTGCATAACTACATTTTTAATCGAGCTATGATATGAAACTTTCATATAAACGCTTCACTTATTATGGCTCTCTTTTCACTTAACTACATGTTTCAATTTAGGCCGAGTAATAGTTAAGATAAAAAATAGGTACGTAAGTAAAGCAATTAGTGAAGTGGACTAATCTGTCGCAGTTATGACCATCACTTTGACTTTAATTAGCTTTATTTAACTTTAAAATAATAAACTTTGATTATAATATTACTGTTGAGTACATCAGATTTGCCTTAAAAAATGTTCTAAGCCTGTTAAGCAAGGAGTTTTTTTTTGTACCAGAAAACAGACGTAACATGCGAGCTAGTCGAAGAACTGCAGACGAAAACGAAAGAGTTTCTCCAGCCAAACCCCACGGCAAGGGCGAAGATGGCAGCTGTCAAGGGCATCAGCAAACTCAGCGGGCAAGCCAAGAGCAACACGTACCCGCAACCGGAAGGAGTATTGGGCGATTGCATGCTCCTCTATGGAAAAAAACTTGGCGAAGACACCGTTTTTTGTAAGCAAAAAAGACTACTTTTACAATAAATGCATGTTGCTTTAATAAACTGAATTGTTGAATATACATAAAAGATAGCATTTTCACTGCAAAAACTGTCAAAAAAATATTTCATAACTATTTAATTTAATTTTAATTTTTAAAAAATTTAATCAAATGTTCTACTTCTAACCACAATATATTTAACGCTTTCGGTACAAACGTTATTTACGCAGCGACACTCGTACTGTACAAGATACAACGCAGAACAGAAAATGCCCATAGCAAGTCCTTCGTGAAAAGACTTTCCATATAAAGGCCAGATTATGATGATATGATTATTAACCTTATATAAAATTTACAACAAATTAAAGCTAAAGAAACAGTATTTTTTCGAACATGCGTTATTAAAAGACATTTAAAAACAACCATATCGGTCATCGGATCAATAACTGATATATGCGGCGCTCGTACCGAAAGGTTTTAACCAATTAGCAGTCGGCTTTTTTTTGCGAAAAGGGGTAAAAAAGTTTTTACCTGTACAACTTGAATTGATATTTTAATTAATAATAAGTTTACTCAATAAATAGTTTAGGTATATTTTGAAACATTCAATACAACAAGCGACATTAAACACCGGAAAATGTCACGCACGAGTGCATTTCGTGCAAAACCTGCCAAGTAGTTAATGCTGTTTCATCTGTAACGATAACGCTATTATAATGATAGACGCCGTTGTCAACATTCCTCAATATCATTAAAGATTACATTTCAGCGCAATGTTTGATTGAAATGGGCGAGGCGCTCAAGCAGATGGCGGATGTGAAATACTCCCTCGACGATAACATCAAGCAGAGCTTTCTCGAGCCACTGCACCATTTACAGACCAAAGATCTCAAGGAAGTCATGGTATGTGTCTTTTTCAACATCATTCATGAGTCCTGGATATAGCACTCTCATATAGTTCTTATTTATATGTGTGTGTAAATCGTCGCTCCACCTAATCTTTTGACCGCATTCCAATGAAAATGTTAATCATGAATTTTTATTTGCGTTTAATAACCCCGTAAGTGGCGTTATTTGGTTAATGTTGTAGTTTTATCGAACCGATCCATACTGCCACAATATTGTCAATTTTCTACAATGACAGCATTGCTGTTTTCTGGCAATTAAAATTTAATATTATAGAATATATTTTAGGCAAGCAAACATCACCATCTGCGGCGTTATTGGCACCAAAAAAATATTACATTAGTTCGTCAAGTATGAAATTAGTAGTAAAATAGGCAAAGTTTGCTAATAATGTACAAACACGAGAAACTATTTTACTCAACACCATATGCTCCATATTATCAACACATTATTGCCATTTAAACGGCAGGTTGTTCAGCCCGCTGATATAAAAACCGGGTGGACGAGAGTCTGAATTCCTGCAAGGCTAGCTTTACGGCGTTGTCGGAATTTAAATTTTTTCCTATCAAGAAGTTGTCCAAATTACGTACGAAATAACAGTTTGCGGGGCTAGATCTGGTGAGTATGGTGGATGATGAAAAAGTTTTAACTTCAATTCCTGTTATATAGATATTTTTTTTTACCGGCAATATGTGTAGCTCAAGTATTTATCATCTATTCGTAATATTTATTTACATACTTCAACCTTAACATTTGTCCATAATGTTTGTGTTATAGCACCACCGAAAGAAACTGCAGGGGCGCAGGCTCGATTTCGATTGCAAACGCCGTAGACAGGCTAAAGGTAATTTGTAATTTTTCATCTAATTAATACAGTAATTTGGTAATAAAAAAATTGGTCATGGGAATTATTCCCAATAAAATTATTGTTAAAATCTATTACGACGTTAATCAGTGGTGATTTTATAGATTTAGTATTTACTTTGACATGGACATGAGGAACCCCAAACAGCTCATTGTTGTATTAATTATAAAGATGGATAAAAAGTTATTATGTTGAAAAAATAAAGGATAAATACAGGTTTTAGACAACAATTATGAGTTATAAATCGTTTTAGCGAGGATTCTGGACGAGTACATTTCATTATGTAAGGCCTCATTGTCTGTTAGCATCAGGTATAAATTGAGGTCAACTGTTGCCCCAAAACCAAATGAAAATAGAAATAATAAAAATAAACAACAACAAAATTAAAACTCACGTAACTGTTAAAGAGAAAGTATAATCTACTATTTTTTACCTCCTTATTATGGTATTTAAAAGTGTTAAAAGGAAGTTTAAAAATGCGATATTAATAACCTTTCTTTAAAGGTTTAATATTGTTATTCAAAAGCCAACAAAGAAATTTGGATATATTTACTAATGTTTTGTTTTATTTCGTCATAACAAGGATCAGGTAGGATCAGCCCTTATATGAGTCCCAGTAGCGGTACGCCTAGACAGGGTACGTTTTGAGTGGAAGTAGAAACAATGCTAGAGAATATGCATTGAATATATAAATGAACTCCTTGATCATTACCATATCGTGTTCTATATGAAACGCTCGTCTCTTCCATATTTCCCGCCCTGCGCCCGCGGCGATCCCGTACTACGCCATTTTGTGTCCGGTTTTGCTTTCAACTTTTTGGTCTGTATTTTTTTTTCTTTTTCTTTTGTCACATTTTGGTTTGATTATATAATTCACAAGCTACTTCATTTACGTTTATGTCTTGTGATACTTCGTTTGTATTGTTTTTTTCTGTTTAATCATGTTTTTGGGGCTCTTATGTTTCGCGATACGGTTTCGCGACGGGCGTACATCAGGTGCTCATATTGCAGACGAGGAGATCCGACAGGCCGAGGAGAAGTTCGCGGAGTCGCTGCAGCTCGCCCAGATCGGCATGTTCAATCTGCTCGATAACGACGTAAGTCATTTCAAACGACACAAGGGGAGTGAGAGGGGGGAGGGCACTGTAGAGCATTCATAGCTGCAATGTAAAAATGTGTTCCATTCTAAATAGCTATTTTTAAATTTAAATTTTTATTATATATTTGTTGAATATATTTTAAATGTGCTTTAACTGAGAGTGTAAATCTTATTGGTTATATTAATTCAATATAAGTTGTCTAAAATTACTTAGTATAATTTATAACGTTTAACAAATATGACTACTAAAATTTTATTATGTGAAAAGAATAATCTCCAGATGTATTTCATTGCTTCATATAGTTTTAAATATTATAAGCAACAGATGCCTGTCATATTTAATTTTTTTATTTCATACGCAACACCAATTAAACCAAACTTCATTTAACAATAGCACTAATCCGCCAGGTGGAGCAAGTGGCGCAGCTCAGTTTCTTCGCGGAGGGTCTGCTTGAATATCACCAGCAATGCACGGAAATACTCCAAGGATTAGTATCTACTCTCATGGAAAAGTAGGTATTAGTAACTACTAGTCGTGGAATTTTCGTGGTGAAGATAGCCTAGTAGATACCAATGTAGGGACTATTTCAACCGCCAAGCATAAAAATATTACTACTTCTCGCCCTAGAAATGGTAACTATTATATGTTTTAGTCGGTAAGAGTATTATTGTACTATATAACGGTTTCCGAGTAGCACCACAAAGTTACCTATACGGCATATCACAGACCACCAGGTGAACGTACTCTTATCGATTAACTATCTGATAAAAATATAATAAAAGACGTTTTTATCGATATTTTTTTTGTTTATATTATAAATAGAGACAACTTTAAAACAATAAATATTGCCGCTATGAATATTTCAAATAACTTAAACACTCATGACTGCAAAAGCATCAATCTGTTGCGCTCAAATTCACCGCTATCAAAGCTAGAATCCAAATATTTTGCTATTTTTATTTATGTATCAGTCTACATTTTCTCTTTTCTCTGTCCAATCTAAATTTCTAATGAACCTATTCACGTATTCAATTCGATATAGCTTTGTCTAAATTTAATACGAACGCGAAGGTGTAAAAAAATAACAGCCGTGATATATGTTAATTATTGTCTCTGTTTTAAGGAAAGAGGAAGCGGTTAATCGTCCAAAGATGGAGTTTGTACCGAAGACGCTTGCCGACCTCCACATCGAAGGCGTGCACGATCTGAACAATGGTAGGCGGTACGGTTCCACACAGAGTCTGTCCCGCACCCGTAACAACATCCCACCGTCCTCGTCCGTAGGAGACCTAACCGTAGACCCCCTCCGGGCCTGGGAAGAGCCCAGACCTCTCTCCCGACCGGAGCTCAAGCCTCTCTCGTGGCCGGAGCCCAGTCACCCGTCCCATCCGGAACCCAGACCCGCCCTCGGCTTCAGACCTCACCCGGCGCCCCGACAATACAACGGCAAAGACCCGTGGACAGGTGAATTATATCTTTTATTTGCTACTTTATTTTTGGTTTGATTTGACTTTGGGATTCGCTGTTTAGATGGTGAAGGACCCTACGAGAATTCGCTTATCAAAAACATACAATCTTCCAAGGGTTTTTTTTTTTGTTTTAAAAAATAGAGTAACCGAGATCAATACAGACATAATTTTGATACTTTACTATTTGAATTATAGATTTTAAGAAAATAATGTTCAACAAATATTACATTTGTTATAACATTGTAACCATTCTGTGATATTATTAAAACTTGATCTCATCTAAAATTGCTTTATGCTTTAATAATTAAAAATATATCCAAAGTTAAATTTATTTTCGTTGTCTATGTTTATCAGCACTTGAACAACAACACGCTTATCGAAGATATCTTGGCACTCTTGCAAAGCTTGGTGATGGTACACTCGATATAGTCATGAAAACATTCAAAACCGAAATTTCAATGTCACATTACTATCAACCTTCCTTACTTGAATAAAAACTGCATAAATCATTTGAATAATTTCTCATATTCATGTACTTCACCTTTTAATAACCTGTACGAGGGAACAATTCTAACACATGTTTATATTAACATTGCTATATGTTCTGTTACAATTATTCTATTCTCTTATTTTGTTTTATATATGAATAATTACTTTTTTTAAAAAAATTGTGTTTGCTTTTTATACATATGTAGCCACAATTCACTGCTGTAACGGGTTTTGTCGAAGTAGTTTAAAGTTGTTTCAGGTTGGCCGAGAATTCTATTCCCATACTCCTTCCTACCTACCCGTTTATCTACGTTATTTTAGCATCGGTGTATCAAAGCGTAAATAAAGAGTTTTATAACAAAAGTATTAAAATATTATTAGAAACTTTATTTTAATTTTAATCATAAAAAATTTAAACTCTTTCTTTGCGTAAACCAAACAGATTATATTTCAATTTGTCGATGTGTAAGAAAGAAATATTGTTGTAATTCGATATTTTTTGGAATTTGTATTCATCCATTGGAGTTCTTTCCGCCTTGGTCTTAAAAAAAAACTTCGGTATCAGTTGAACAATGAAACGGCGTTTACTTGCACTATCCAAATCATACGTAGGTACACGAAAATAGAAACGGATTCGCAAATCTCACGATTATAGTTTAAAAATATTTTGACGTGCTTTTAATACGTTTAAACGTTCATCTTGTTTTTTTATTCATTTTGTCGATTTATTTGAAATACTATCGTTAAATCTAATATCTAAAAATTTAATGACTATAGTGAAAAAAATATAAGTATTATAACTCATTACACCGTAGAGTTATATTTTTTCTTTTAAAATTTGGCGGTAATATAAAAATTTAATAGAGAACTGAGGATGGAATATTTATTTATTTGCGTCGCGGAGAAGGCGGCTCCCACGCCGGCTCCCCCGACCACAAGCCGCCCTCCAACCTCGAGCTCTTCCCGGGCGCTGCCAACGCGCAACGCTCCAACCAGGGTAACACACACACATGTACACTCGCCCATACGAACAAAACATAAGTACACAAAGGTCGTGTTTAAGAAAATATTATTCGTACACATACAAACACATGCGTAAACTTTACACGTGTGTGAGTAAACAATTAATACTTTTAAAAAAACCTAACAACGCTATCTTCTAGTAAAAAACACATAATATATTAGGAAATTAATTGTAGTCAATATGAATTTTCGCTGTTACCATAGTAGAAAGTTTTTGTTCTTTTCATACTAGTATTTTATAGCTCATACGAAAAATAATGCTTACAGAAACTATCAAGAGAATTTGATATAAATGACAAATTGCATTCATCCATACTTCACTCGTTGAATTCAAGAAGTATATTTCTTATATTCTCTTTTAACTTTTCCATATACGATGTAGTTATTGACGTATGTACCGCTTGTTTTACATTATGCGGTAACCCTGGCCCTTGCAGTCGTATTTATTATATCATTGCATGTCAACATTTATCATGGGTGGTAATTTATTCTCGCTAAATTTTATTTACATTGCATTTCATATAGTATTTCTCGTCAATGTTTATTCTATATAACATAACATTTAATCTTTCATTAATATAAAAAATAATTATTTAACTATTGATATACGTGCCTACATTACAAAAGAAAATAACGGGAATGTGTATATTGCTAAACATCGTAATGCTTTTACATTTTTTCGTGCCAATTCATTGTGTGAAAAATGTGCTTGTTTGTTATTGAAGTTTGTGAGGTCGCTGTATACCTCAGTCTAAAATTATATTAGGTAACGTAGTGTTTGGCTTCGTAGCATGTTATTACGTTTCATTTATTTTATTTTTTTTACATCTAAAAATAATCGCCATGATTGAACTGAATCGAATGAGGTTATGTAATTACTCTTATTGAAAAAAGGTATAAGAAAAAAAGTATTTTTAATAATAAAAATATAAGATTTACATTTTGTAGGAGACTTACGCGGTTCCGTCTTCGCATTACTCGAAGCCAATCTGCAAAAACAAAATGTTTAAAGCGTTATAAACATTTGTTAGTGTAAACTTTGAACTTATAAAATCTAATATTCATTAAAAATATTAAGTTATGTTATGACTTTAATAGAAATATCTTCAAGAACGAAAATAATTGACTGCAAGGTTCTGTGATAAATTTGGCGGTTACTCTTGGATGTTCGTTAAGAACAAGCTGACGAATCTTTTCACGTATAATATGTGTACTGTGTTAGCGTCGCCACTGCCGTCGCCAGTTAAGTCCCCCGCGCGGACGCCTCTGGCACCGGCGAAAGGCCCATGCTGCACGGCCCTATACGACTTTGAACCAGAGAACCAAGGCGAGCTGGGATTCAAGGTACTAGGTCTTCCTCTATGCAGTGACCGATTTTTCTATAGTGAGAATGATAAAAGAAGACCTGTGCGGTTTCGAAAGTAATTTCAATTCCGTTGTGATGATTTACAATGTGACAATTTTGTATTCTCTTTGACAATGTTATTGTTTTCAATAAAGTATATGGCCCGAAAACTCCACATGAAAAAAAAATCACAGAGCACAAACGCAGTGCTTCCATGGATTTGGTTTTTCAAATCCGTCGACATATTGTTATATACATATATTATTATCTGTACCCAGCAGTTGAATGTTTCGTGTACACTGTCGAAAATATAAATATCACTTTTGAATTGTGTTGAAGTTTATATAGTGCGGAGCCATGTGGTGCCCAAATAAGATCGAATTGTAAAAAAAATATTGCATGTACTATGAAAAAAACTTATACGTGCCAATTTTTACGGTGATCGGTCAAACAATTTTATATAAATATAGTTATAAATTATGAGGAAGACTTATCAACACATTGCCCAAAGAAGTAATTTTGACTGATTTTCAAGTCATTTATACACAGAATTTTATTTAAATGATACGATTTTGCAAGATGTACAAACTTTGTACTAATAAATAAATTGCATTAACTTAGTATTGAAACTGGCTTTATTGTATAATTGTTTCTTTTAATTTAAGATAAAACTAAACACATCAAAAAAGTCTAAGCAACTCATACAAATTTCAATTTTACAATGTGTTTTCGCTTTAAATCCTTAGTATTTTCTTATTTATATTATTTTTTAATGCTTTTTTTATATTAAATAACAATTGTTTTTTTAATTTTTTTTTTAATACTCTTAATTAACAATAATTACGAGTAAGTATTGTATCTACGTAGTACAAAGAAAGGTGGTGCCTAATCAACTAAACATGAACTAAATTTAAATGGTTGTACAAAAATGCATAAA
>DWQX01004861.1:0-14125 GCA_018245475.1 Pharmacophagus antenor
TATATATATATATATACTTTTTATTATATATATAATTTTTTAGACGATTATGATCATGATTTACAAATTTAATGTAAATTCTTTCATCTAAATAATACATCGAGACGTATCATTATCAAACCAACACTCAAAAGATTATTAGCTTTTCAGAGTATGCCAAGTGCCACAATAAAACCGATCACGAAGGCAAAAACAAATATTTTTTTATTTTTGCACAAATTATTTATCCTCATGTAGCAACGAAACCCAATACTATTTTTAGTTATTTATGTATTCACTTTGAAGATTGTTTATTTATCTTCAATATCGTCTTAAATGCATAAACAGATTAGGCATTTAATTATTAACACATTTAGCATCATCTTTATACAACATACATCCGTACCGATATAAATGTCTGCGACATTTGCAACCTTTTTTTGTTATCGCTGGGAAAAATGCATTAGGCATCCCCTCTCGCCGGGGCACGGAAGAGGTATGTGGGACTCCCGATAAACCGGTATAGGAAACCCGGTAAACCGATATACCCACTAAACAACCCAGCGGCACTCCCTCTATGCCATTAGGTGGCAGGGAACTGGGAATCAGCAAGCCTGAACGGCCAGTTCCCCACCGGGCGACATTTGCAACCTCAACTAACCTTCTTTAATACTTTACCTAAAAGAAGATTCGCTAGTGAATAATTATTCTACTTTAAGGAATCCTACGTCCAACAGATATAAGAATAGTATCGGCATTTATCATTTTGTCATGGATAAACTAGGGAACTTACATTTAATAGAAATTGTAATACTATTGTATGTAGCACTACCGAATAGAGCCGAGTCAAATGTTTCCAACTAAATCATTTAACCCATCCAGATATGAACAATTAAGTAATTACTCATATTCATGACATTTCATTGTCAACTGTGTGCTAATAAATATCATCAAGGCCGCAAAAAGATGATCGCTCATGTCTGTCATTATGGTGGACGTCGTTTCAATCATGTATTTATTTTGATATTCAACGAAACGATAAGACGAGGAAGACGTGCACCTGATGACAAGTGATATGCTTGCCCATAACAATGAGTTACTAGTTCAGATGTATACAACAGCATCATATTATGCTCGTCGCTCTGAAATAAGACGATAAGTTTCGTTACACCAATTTCACTAGCTACAGCGCTCTTCAAACCTGGACACTAATGTTTCGACACTACTGCTTAACAACTGACATAGGTTAGACGGTCGGAATCAAAAGAATCCTATTGCCAGTATATTATTTCAATACTTTAGAAGTACTCTTTAACTGAAATATTTATAATAACTTTACTGTATTCTTAATTTATATAATTTTTCTTTTTTTTTTAATTAATCACTTTTAATATCATTATTTGTTATATCCGTAGAACACAGTCGTCGACATTGTTTGGATGATAGCATTACAAAACTCGTATATATGTACAAATTTGACATCGCAGTAAGCGAACTGCAAAATTTTAATTTCCTTTTTAAATGCTGAGTTCCGGCGTCCTTAACTGTACTCATTAAAATAGATCGGACGCAGGTATTTTGTCCATTTAAAAACAAGAGTGCACAGCTGTCTAATAATTGCCGGATCCGTCTCCAATCAACCTAATTTCAATGAATTTTGTCCGCGATGCATGCATGCAGTAATCGTTGGCCCGGTGCCACATGTTACATAATTGCTTGCACATCCCTATGCTACATTCGTGGATGCATCAAATTCGCGAGATTGGCAGCTATGCGTATTATTGACGGTACGGGTGACACAAAATGTTCATCATCTTGAAGATTAAATATTTTTGAGCAGTTGCTCTTTTCTGTTTCAGGATTTGCTTGAAAGACAAGCAGACTCTGGAAAACAGCAAATTATTTTAACCTTTTGTCTATATGAACACAACAATGACTAAATATTTTATGAATATTACAATCATCATTAATAGTTTATTTGTAGAAAATCAATATACTTGAGTATAATTAAACCAGGAAATTAGTTCATAAGAATAACAATTTCTTCTTGACTATGTATTGTAACAATTTAACATGGGTAAATATATTGAATAATAAATTGGATGCTCATAACTTGAAATTATTATTAGACAAACTCACTTTATTGAAATTTCCATTGCAATGTTGGCTTACGTAAAATAAGCTTGTCAACCCTCGTTCATTTTCCAGACAGTTTCTCAAATTAATCGAAAAATAAAATATTTTTATCAGTACTATAATAATAATAATATATGATGAAACCTTTTATTACAAAATAACGTATGAAAACCGAGAATAGACAGGAAATTAGGCCAAAGTTTAGTGATTTCTTTTTTATCTTTTATTGTAATGTTCGTTTTCGTGCATATTATATGCACCCACATGTACGAACATAAAAGTATATCTTAAATCGGTCCGTAGGTAATAATTCAGATCATATTTGAGCCTACTCTCGTAATAATATTATCCAGTTTTAAAATTCACACCAACAGAAACAAAAATCGCTTAAAAGTAAAATTAAAACAGATCTCATCACCATAAAACGAATGAAATATTTTTCTGGATTTACCATAAACAAAAAAAAACTCAATCGGAGCTACCATTTGAAATTGAAATCACAACCCCTATTTAAAATAGATTTTTCCCGGATCGGTAGCTCTAATACTATTAAGTTAATTTGGTATTTGAAACTACCAAACTATTACGATTTCTTTTTAGACATAACAATAAAAATACTCTACTCGCTTTACACAAGATACATTTTTTCTCCACCATTATATAGAAAATATAAGCAAAATCTTTTTTTTTAATTATATGACTTGTATCCCAGACAAAATTTAACTAAAAAATATGTAAATATTGAATTTATGTATCTAAACTCGCCCGAAAAGTTATGGAACCGGAAAACCCACAGAAATATTTTTTTCTCTTTATGCTATGTCAGCCCCATCATATCCTAATGTAATTAAAGAACATATTTTATTTAAAACAGCGCAAAAATTTGATAATTAACATTGCTTCCTCGGGTGACGACAAAATAAATGGTTCACTCCAACCTGACCAATTTCTAGCCCAATATTTACTGTACCGCTCTTCTTAAAGGTTCCACAGAAAATAATACAATAAAATATTTGTTCTAACAGAGTGGTAGTTGTTTAAATTTTATTGATAAATATGGTTATTTGGTGAGCTAATAATAATGCAATAGGGGAAAAAATGTATTTAAAAGTAAAAAAGTAACTAACAGCTGCTTAAAGAATGCTTTAATATTTTATGGTAATTATAAGAAAATGTACAATTTATAAAACAAGCAATAATGTGGGTACAATCACATGGCACATCCGCATTGCACTACAACCTAGTTCCTACTTCTGAGAATTAGGTCAAATTCGAGCACGTAAGTTAAACTTGTGCACATTATCACGTATTATTCTCTTTTTCTACAGATATTACTATAGGTCCAATACTGGGCCCCCCTTACACATGTAGAGACAAATACACAATTTATTAGATAATATCCCACACAAACTTAGTATTAATGTTTATGGATCATACAAAAGCTTTCTTCATTGTTATTGCAAACACTTGTACCAAACATTTCAGTACTTTTCTTTTAATCGATAAAAAACGATATTCTCAATTAGTCACGTTTTTATGTATGACCACGCATAATATTTTATTGAGTAGTCCTAGTTAGATAGTTCATTTTTAGTTACAAATATACCTTACATTTGAAATTCAACTTTAAAGGTTATAAAATATTAAACGTATATTCTGAACTAGTCGGTTCCTTTTGAATGATTATTTTTAAATAAGAGTACTTCTCAAAGGTCATTCTTTAAAATTTTAAAAATATTTCAGCCCTTAGGGTGATAAAATCAAAAACACTACTTTTGAATACCTACATGGCGCAGAGGTTTACCGCTTGCTATGTAACTTGAAGGTCCCGGATTCAATTCCAAGACCACATGAGTCTGGATGGATGGTGAGTAAGGTTTTTCGAACCCATCCAGCAAGCTACCACTCTCGATGGTACTCTACAGCCATAACAGCATTGCTGTGTTCTCGCTGTCATACATGCGAGACTCACATGTATTTTCGGCGCACACGATGCCCCATTTACAATCACACATCGCCTTTTACCACTTAATATTAAGTGAGATCGAGGTTAAGTGCCAATAATTAATAAAATAACAGTGCTTTGTACATGTTAAAAATATTATTCGATCAGTTCATTTTTCCTGAGGTATCGTATTTCGTCTAATCTACCTATTTTGTAAAAAGCACATATTCATCAAATAATTTTTTTTATATAGTAATAATACAATTTTTATCAACAAGAACGCAAGTAACATGTTTGTTTACTAATATATTTGGAAGTTGTTTTGGCTGTTAGCGTTGTTTCATACCCGTGTCCAAGTATAGGTGGTAGCAGAGTTTAAAGAGTGAGTAAGATTTGAAACGAATTTTAGCAGCGCACTTCCTTTTTACCAATTTAATGTTCGATCGATTTAACAATCTGGTTGGTAAAATCATTTTTTTTCGAATGACTGTTTTAAAACCAATTTAGTGTCGTGTGTCATCGAGCAGGGTCACTTCTTGCTCTTTCCGATCTTCGTGCAAGGACATCATTGTTGTGGTCTCGGAAATAGTCTGTAGCCTTCAACAACATTCTCTCATTTAGGACAATTCAATAAATTTTAATGTAATAGACAAACGTACAAAATCTTAAAATTAAATAAGGTCTAACTTTTACATTTATTATTCTTATAAAACTATATAACAAGGATAAAATAGTAAGAAAAAGTTTACATGGAAAACAATCACGTTAATATAAGTCTTTACATAAAAAGCCTATAACCTTGTTTGAAAATGAATGGTAGAAAGAATTTTGAGATTCTGTTGCGAAAATTCGTCCCCAATCGTTGTACCTATAATAGTGTCATAATGATGAAGTGAGTCTGAAGATAATTGTTATTTCCGTTTACTTAATTAAAGGAAAGATTGTTTTTTTAAAATTCCATGCACTATGTAAACTATATAAAAATAATTTTCATCTACATTGTTAGTTACAATCATCTGCATTGTTAGTTACAAACTACACAACCGACCGCTCGCGGAAGTACGAATTATCTTAAAATATAGACTACATAAAAAATATTAAGCAAAATATACGTAAACCGCAAAGAAATCATATAATAGTTTACATAGTCCCATTCTATAAACAAAAAAAAAAGTACACAAGTATGCGCAAATTATCTACTTTATCAAGAGTATCACCTTGATTGTGTGAAAATATAGCTTGTGTACTACAGTTTTAGGAAATTTTCTATTTATGGAAAAAAGAAAATAGTTTTTCTAAAATTGCATTTTTATATTTACTAAGGTTACGTATATTACTAGAAGTAATATAACAATTCATTATAATAATGTAATAACCTAATAGAGGCAATAATCTGTAGATGGTTATGAATAATAGTTTTAGCAGAAACAAAACTCGATATAAAATTAATAACTTTCTTACAATTGCATGTGTATATTATTATCGGATACAACCTCCAAAAGATAAACAAAATGTTAATGAATGTTGCATATATATTTGATTTACCGCAGAACCGTCTTTTCCAACTAAGTCAGTATGTGGGATTCCTATCCACTAAAACCCTTTTGTTGATCACCCTTACTGGGCATTGCCTCAGTACCCTAGTTAAGGTTTATACACTATTTTATCTCTACATCTTTGCATTGTTTTGATAAAATAAACATGGCATGTACTGATTTTTCAAGAAATTCATGAATGGGAAATAGATGTACATTCATATAAATAATACTAACCTATTATTAACTTTATGTAAATAAAAATAGAACTACAAATGTCATGTTTTACAATATATCACAAATTCATCAGCCGTGTGTCTTATACAAGACACACAGTTGGTCTTAGAGCCATGAAATTTTAAAAGGGTGTTTTTATGCATAAATGTCCACTTAGAAAAATGTTTTTTGAATATGGAAGATATTTTTGTGTGGGACTTTACTGATTTAATTTTAGCTAGCCAAGTAATTTAAAATAACGATCAGGACTCTGAGCCTGGAAACTCTGTGCTACACGACAAACAGCCATCAAACCGCTACATCATGAAAGCAGTTTAATTGAATATGTTTAAGAATGTTGTAATATAGAATTACACTAATCTTAAATAACTTTTAAAAGTCATTTAAAGACTACACATCTCTAAAGAATACTTTTTTCTTCTCACAATCAGGATAAGACAAATACTGCTTCAAAATTTAAATATAAAACCCAAATCTAAGATGAACTGCATCTAAAAATCTAACAAAAATTTGCAAAGAACAATATATTTTTATAGTTATATAAAAATTTCTCATATGTTTTGGCTTTCGGTAAAATAAAATGGAAGCCATTCAAATTCAAATATACTTTATTCAATTAGACCATTATTGGCTTTTTTCAAAACTTTTTTAAAAAAAGGTAAAAACAGGAATGATGCCTATTTCTTTATATTTATGAATAACTTCACTAAAACAAAAATAGTAGATTGTTTATATTATTTTAGTACATCCTTGCTGGCATCATAATCCTTTTTATACATTAGTAACATTGCTTAAGTTTGAATTCCTTTCTGTTATGCATTATTTAGTAGTAATATGTAATTATGATAACATATTTAAAGTTCATTAAAAATGTATTTACCTAAAGAGGTAAACATGTTAATGATAATGATTTAAGAAGAAATACCACTTACTTTACTTATCAAGCTATTAAATTAAAATTTTTATTTTCCTTGATAATAGAAACTTCATCCCTTTAATTTAAGTTTGAGACATAAGAGTTAATAGTAGTGCTCCTTCTAAAAATATTAGTACTCATGTATTCTAACATAAACTTAAATTCAATATCACATATTTAATTCAAGTTTTATTTTGATTTTTATAAAAATATATTGATGTTTTGAATTTGATAACTTGAATTTGAATGAATTGAATAACTTTCATTGTGTAACTTTACTTAAATTTAAATACACTTCTGTGACTAAAATCTGAACCATCACAAATTATAATAATCGTTTGTCTTTAGGAATACTAATGCTGCCAAAAGAATATCAACTTTGTTGTTCCCATTATCTACCAATTAAGCATTATACTTACACAAGGTGGTTGAAGTGTTGAAGTGGTGCGTTTTATCTAATAAGAGTACAACATTATTCCTAGTAAGTTAACCTTACAGTGATAAAATATATTGTATGGGATTTCCTCATATAAACGAAGAATATTTATCACAATAGACTTAATTTAGTTCTTAGTTTCACAAGTTGCACTTTTAACCCCAAAATCTTGTATTTTATAAAAACAAATAGTTGGCAAAATTTTAAAAAAATAATATATTATAATCGATAAAAGAAAAACACATACCTGAATAATTATAATACACAGTTAATATTAAGTATCAATGAATAAAACAATCAAGTAAATGACTTTATAACCAATTACTATAAACATAATAGATATAATCTAAATATATATGATTAAAGAAACGTGAGAATTTATAAATTTAGCTTATGCAAATTACAGTGATAACTCTCATATCAGTAATTTTTAAAAACTTTTAAAACCTGATAAGAATACAAAAATAACCTTAAAACTATTATGTTATAGAGTGCGATTGAAGAAGTAATTTTTACCATTAGGTTAGCTATCATTCTAATATCGTTACTTCGACATATAAATTAAAATACCTGAAGATCTGTAATACAAAACTTTAAATTAAATAAAATCCCTATTGCTTAACTGTATGTTTAAATTTTGTTTTGATTTTATTAACAAAGAACACCACCAAAACTACAGTGCACTGTAAAGAAAGCTGACATTTCGTATGAACCAATAAACAAAGGATTTTATTATGAATACTTCGTAAATTAAAATAAACAAGCAGTATAAAGACGAATACAATATAACCTTAAAATTGTTTGTCGTGGTAAGATCCTAAAAAAGGCAAAAATATAAAATGATACAGAAAAAAATTCTATACTTACTCTAGAAAAGGTTCTCAGACGGTTTATTCGAGGGTTTGACGGTACATTATTGAGGGATACTTTAGACATAATTATTAGTAATCTATGCACCGATTATAAACTATCACTGATATTTGACACTTAGCTTACTTAAACAGGCAAAACAATATTTAAATTAACTATTTACTGTGTTAACTTATTAAAAACTTTTATACATTTAACAAACTAAAGACAATTACACAAACCCATAATGAAGAACAAATACAGGTTATTACAATAACACAGAAACTATATACTATTACAGTAATTTCAACCGCGCATTTTTATAAATACGAAAAAATAACTATTTGTTTTGTTTTAGTAACGTTGACAGATATGTTTCCGACTGCTGCTCCACGATTCGTTTTATCACAGTTTATAATTTACACGAAACTAACGTCAACGTACTACCTCTCACGCCGCCACTCTAACAACTGTTAAATTTTAAATAAACTCGCGCCAAGTGCGAACGTGAAGACATGAATATAGGATTTGAGGCGGGAGAATTGAATATGTTATCGGCATTATAGAGACGCGTATAATAAAGCAATATTATATTATTACGTTCTTACGTTTAAACTAAGGAAAAATTGTTAATAAAATGGTGATTTCTATTTACAACAATTTATGTGAATATAATTGGAAATAGTTATATGGATATTATAGCAATAAAATTGGAATAATAAATTTTAAACTTTTAATAAAAAAATATCATTCAATATCATCTTTGCAAATAATTAAGATTAATGGAGCATAAACTACATGTCTCTACACTTTAAACTTTACATTTTCTTACCAGCGACTGTTCAGTAGGATTGATGTGAATACGAGGTTCTTCGTCATCGTCATTTGGGGCACTTTCGACGCCTGAAATTTGACCCATGGTGATGTTTTATAATCTTCACTCGTGTTTACGTTATCGCGGCTATGGCCGCGTAAAAACGCCACCCGTGCGTCCGTTGTGGGACCACCACCGCGCCGTTATGCCGCCTTAAAGCTTTTAGGTTCTAGGCATGTACTTTTTCTATCGATAAAAATCTCAATTTTGTATTAAATAATACTGTTCACACAGCTTCTTTCTAGCCTCATTGTAAATTAAAATTAAAAAGTTTTAATGTAAGTTTGATAAAATTTCTGTTTTTTTTATGTTGCTATTAGTGGTGGGACGTGATGAAACGTTTAATATATGTAATTATATTCTAAATTTCTATTTATACATGTAACTTATTATTCATACATAATTATTTGATATTAACCATTGAACATTAATTACACGGGAAGAAAATTCGCCTAGCTACATATCCGTTATATCTGAACAGAATGTCGCAGTGTGAAATTTTTAAATAATATAAAGACTAACAAAAGCAAAAGTGTTAATGTTTTGATGTTTGTCGCAATAACTTTTCTTTCACCACCAGAAGATTAGGCAAGAAGAACCAATAGAATGGTCGAAATAATTGAATGGATTTTTTTTTATGAGACATAAGGATGGTATTTTGAATTTTAATTAATAACATCTTATTTATTAAATTTTTTTAGTATCATAGCCTTCAGGCCAACTTGTCTATATATTCAAAGTCCGTTCGATAACTTCATCAGTGGCTTCTAGCTAATATATAAAAGAGCAGAAACGAAATATTGTCAATAGGCTTGAAAAGGTTAATATCACATTTATGTAAAAAATTCAGACCTTTCGGAGTAAAATATGTGGCAAACCTGATTTACTGTCTTAGGACAAAATTAGGAACTGAGACCACCATGGTCTCTCAATATCCAAGATTGGCATTCTCGACAATATTTAGTAAATGGGAAACGACGTAGTGTAACAGGTCATAAATGTGAAGTGAAAATTAAGGATTTAAATTGGTCTTCTTATGGAAAAAGTATTTAAATGAATTATTTTTTATTTGTTTCTTAATAGTATTTTTTATTTTTAAATTTAGATCTGTTAATTAAGCAATCTAGAAAAGAATTCTTGTAACACATGGAAATCATCTGCTATAATAAAAAAATAAGAATAAGAATAATAAATGAATTTAATATTTATATCATTTTCTATTGAAAATAAAAAGGAAGTAAATTTTAAATTCTTTTCTGATTTTTTATTATAATATTTATGTTAGAACATTTCATTTATGATTATTATATGACCATACAATTTAAACTTTTATTTGACCGATGTGATAGAATTAAAAAACAACAAGCAAAATTTTGATTTCATTTCTTCTTGGAGAAAATTAATCTTTTCATGAATATATGTATCTTATCGATGAACAAGAAAGCTCAACACTAATATCTAAGCGGTCGATACAGCAGGCGCAGGTCTCCGCCATTCAAGTGGGACCTCTAACTCGTTCAAAATCCCTAATAATATATCAAAATTTTTTGAACAGATAATATGACTCTTCAATTAGGTTTACTGTGTGCTATGAATAGTATTTAAGCAAAGTTCAGGCGATCAAAATATTACAATTTATACTATTTGTAAATAATAAAATAATTAAGACGTTACAATAATGTTTTAACTTTATTACGAAGTATGATCAAAGTTTGTGTTAAGATAAATTTGTTACGTTTCTTAAAGTGTTTAAGGAAGTCCAACTCTTACTATATTTAGGGTCGCAAATTGTGATGAATAATGATTCTATATATTGTCTTTTTGTCATTAATACAATGTTTTTCTTTCTATTTTTAAGCAAGTATTTAACCACAATCTGTCATGATTTTAAATGTGATATGGTTTCAGCAAGTTAAGCACAAACCTACTGGGTGCCTATTTACTCTATTCTTACAAAAACCTTATGTAATGGTTCATCGAGAAAATTGTCGCTAGCAAACTGTTGTAATCATTTGCTGTATTCGTCCGTATGTGGAGTTTATTTAAAACAAATGGATTGTAACTACTGCGTTTCTAGACGTCTGAAGTAGGATGAAAAATGTAAGAATAATATCATGCAATTGTAGCGCATACAATCCGAAAAATATTCTGAAGAATAGAGAAACGCCGACTATACGGCTCCTCTGTTTAAGACTTACCAACAACTGTATCTAGGACACTAATTAGTTTTTAGGATCGCCTCTAAAACAAGTCTTGCTTTACTTACATATTTAACAGCGTCTGCTCAATGTGATAATGATAATTTGCACGTGACAGGATTGCCAAGGCCTTCGATAGGGTCTGACATAAAGGTCTTGTCTCCAAGCTTTCGTCATACGGTCTACCTGCCTAGTTTTGTGCCTGGATTTCTGACTTCCTCCATGGGCGTAGAATCCGCGTCTTCTCTGACGGATTTGGTTCGCGGCTCATGACAGTGAGTGCCGGCGTATCCCAGGGCTCCGTTTTATCCCCCACACTGTTTTTTCTGCAGATCAATGACATGCTTGCCTTCGGAAATATTTATTGCTATGCAGATGATAGTACAGTAAATGCGGGCTATCATGGACGCGCAGCTGCAGGGCGAGTGGAAACCGAGGCGAAACGAGAGAATCTTGTCATTGAACTCAATCGGGTCCTGGATCGCACATCCATATGGGACTCAGACAACTTTATTGAATTCAATGCCAGGAAGACTCAGGCGTGTGTGTTTTCAACAAAAACATCGTAATTCCAACCCTTTTCCACTCTTCAGAGCACAACCTTAACGCCACAGAGCAGCGTCACCATGCCCTGTATAAAGGTTTGCTCCAACCTCAATCCGAAGAACCACATCGTATCAGTGATTAAAACAGCGTCACGAAAATTCAGTGTCCTGAACTTGATCCAGCGTTTTTTCACGCCTGATCCACTGTGCCTGCTGTATAAAACACAGGTGCGGTCGCACCTCTGGGATGTATCCGCTAAGTACCTTCTCGATGCTTTTGACAGGTTACAACGCCGCGCTGTCCGTATCATTGGCGATCCAGAGGTCACGAGAACCCTTGAACCTCTGCAGACGCGACGAGACTGCGGTGTCATAGACACGCCGTCACAACCATTTCATTGAGCACAAAGAAACTTTCGGATTCCTTTATTTGTCGCACTATACCTAAATGGGACTCCCTCCCAGCTTATGTGTTTCCTCCTTCATACAACCTTGGGACTTTTGCGCGAGGCGTGAAGAAGCACCTTGCGGGTCGGCAGGTTGAGGGTGGCTGATACACCAACTTTTTTTGGCACCAGCCATATTCTCATTTGGACTCAACTTCCACTTAACATCAGGTGGAGTGCAGTCATTTGCTCGACCTAAGTATAAAAAAAAAAGATCGGGGTTATATACAGTTTTCAAAATTTCCCTGCCGGTCTAAAACACTTTTGCAAGTACTTCCAAATTTCCTGTGTCTTCCCTGGGACTCGAACACTCGACCAAAGTTAATGTTTGAACATATAGATATAATATTTCAATATTTAATAACTGAAAACCTACAATCACATTTTGGAAAGCAGGGGCTAAGACCAACAGACTTCTTTTTGCGATAAACACGGGTGTGGTTCGGAGACTGAATTTCACAACATTGGCATTGCTCTATTTGGCGATTGCCTGTATGTTAGTAGACCGCCTATCTTTATATGATTCACAGTCGCCTCTCTCAGACTGTATTTGATCCCGAATAATCCGGTCGTCTAACAAATGTATCTCTACAATTGTCCTCTCGTCTGTGTATCCACTGAAATAGGGTATTAGAGATCATTATATGATATTAGCAAGAATGTAAGAGTTGCAAAAAGAAGGGACTCTGGAAACATTAATAGCCTTTGTTTCATAGGAGCAACCTTTGACGCCAACACGTACAGATCGCTCACTCAAGAAGCCCTTTATTCATCCAAAAAGAACTACAAATAAACCTCACAAATATCGATATTATGTATTCGGAAAGTAATGGTTTTATAATTTCTTTCGAGAACCTCGTCGTGGTCCTCGGTCGACCGATTTTGGCGAATATAGTTTTGTCGGTTGTATAGGAGATCAAAATGTTCTAGGTACGCCGTTAGGCATGATTTTAATATAAGGTGTAAAATTTTTAAAATTATAGAGGTAATTAAAATTGGTTGGCAATTACCACTATTGGTACTGTCGACATGGCTACCTTTTTCAGTTGCATATGCGCAATTTTCCAAGGCTTGATACTATTTTATTCTTAAATACTAGAATTATGAACACAATTTCATGGTGCATTATTGTAATCTTATTTTTCCCACTTTGAAAAAAGATATGAAAAAATGTTCCCAGAAGCAGCAAATTAAAAAAGTGAAAGGCATATTAGTATAGACAACTACTTGTCTGGGGTTGTTCCGTCAATACTACTGGTGCCGTAATTATAGTGTTAAAGAAAAGCGGTGCAATTGCGTAAGAATAAGAAACAATAGGCGCACAAGCTTTAAATACAATTAGTTTGTGTGTGTGATGTTTATGACAGGGAGATTATGCAAGTGTTTGTGGTAGGGTAATGTTGCCACCCCCCAACGGGTTCCCGCCTTGTCGTGGCGGAGGGGCTTAGTAACCGTTGCCTGGTAACCCACGGCGAAGCGAAGTGGAAACCACCCGGCCGGTCTGAGGCAAAGGGCTGTCCCGAGGAGGCCACTCCAGGTGGGCTAGGGGAGTCTCACACAGATGTTTGCCGAGGGACTGCGGGGGCAACGTGCAATCCGCTTCCCTTGCTTCCGTAGTGGAGTCGCGGAGGGACAAGAGTGTCGGTGTTGGATTTTGCCGCTCTCCCTATCCTCCGCGACTAAGGGATGTTGCACCGCAGATGCGGCAGCAATGGGGCTGCGAGGGCAACGTGCATTCCGCTGACCTTGCGGCCGTGGTGGAGTCGCGGAGGGAGAGGGGTGTCGGTGTTACGTTGCCACTCTCCCTATCCTTCACGACTAAGCGGTGTCGCACCGCAAATGCGGCGGCGGTGGAGCTGCGAGGGAGAAGGAGTAAACCTACCTTCCGCGGCCGAATGACGGTTGTCGCAGACACCTCCGACGTGTCACCACCTTGCCGTGGTGGAGGGGCCTGCGTGCCGCTGGGATCCGTGAGGCTATGCCGGATAGGGCTTCCCATACCGGACAGGCTCGACGGGGAGCGGCCAGA
>DWQX01004862.1:0-14125 GCA_018245475.1 Pharmacophagus antenor
ATATATATATATATATATGATCCGTGTTGCTTGCCCCTTTGTGTGCTATGTCAATATAAAATATGTATGCAACACCATAGCCGAGTACTTCTACTAACACTAGTACCACTTAACCCTTAAAGATTTCATTTACCTTTATGTTCAATGACTAAATCATAAATCTTACGGTTCTCTTGGCTTCTTACGGTCTGGGGTCATTGCGCCCTTATTAAAAAGTATTATTTCTTATATTAAAAGTGAAACAATTGCTTCCTTCTTTATTACCGTGTTGTTTACATGATTCTTCTAGACTTCTGATTTATGACATTGAAGGGGGATGCCGTCTATTTAAATCAACATCCTGCTATTAACTTGGATATATTCACATTAATTATAAGTACACTTAATTTATACTTATGTGCTTTATTTCTGCAGCAAAAACACTATGAATTAGAACAAGAGATGCATACTTTCATATCGAAGATTGTGGAATTCCGTACTACATCAAGTGATCTAAAGATAACGACAGATTCATTGTTAATGCTGGTCAAATAAATATATAAAAAAAAAAAAACAATATTTGATTTTGTTTTGGCACAGCTTTTCATAGATTAACTGTTGTTAGCTATTAAGGCAGGTAGATGTAAAATGAAATCATTTGTTGGTTTGATTTTACATCTATCTTCATCGGCACGTTCCTTGAACTGGGACAATTCAAACATCTACTGATTTAGTGTTAGTCTGCGAGGCTACGCGGCGCGCTGACGGTGCACGCGGGTCGCGAGGCGCGGGGAGAGGCACAGGGTAGTGTTGCGCAACGCATTACAATAACGCGACATTACGTGCAGCCGGAGCGCCCGCGCCGGGGTCATGCGCCGGGCCCGCGCCCTGCGCTCCGTTTCGGGGAACGGTGACTTAATACATGCATTGTCAGATTGTCACATCGTTTCTTCGGCCATTGAGCGAGGGCTCGAGAGATTGCAACCTGTTCTAAATTTCAATTTTGCATGTCTATAAATTAGAACAATGTAGCTAACCAGATGACATCTACGATTATTTTACAATATTGTTTCTATGTAAAGGTTCAAGCTAAGCATAACTTCCTTCGCCTTTACTTTTTTTACAGGTACATGAAACCGATTCTGAACGTTGGTTTATGCAATGACATTTCACACAAAATGTTTTGTATATTATGTGATAACAGTTTTAAAACAGTGTTATTGCTCCTATAATTGATGACACCATTAATTTTTATGTTATTGACATAAAACTAATGCCAAATGTATGATCCTTGATTCTTACCAGATTTTATTTTATTTTTAAATTTCTTATATCATATGAGAGTCCCTAACATATTGCTTTGCACCTATTAATAGAATTTCCCACTCTAAAGGTGCTTTTATAAGTTTTCCGGGTGTGACGTCATCGTATGTATCACTGGACTCACCTTATATGTATAGTTTATTTGATATAAATTGTTTTGTCATCGATGAAATCTATAGTAATGCAGCTCTTTGTTATTCATTCTAAATATAAAACGCAGTAAATATGAAATTTCACGGCATCACACGGCTAATTTTCTCTCCTGCATGTCAAAAGTTGTCTCGCAATGGCTAGTAGAGATGCCAGTGATCCAGTCGTCCACGCAAGGATGCGCGGGCGACGCGCGTTTCTTTTTAGAAAGTGGCACGTGTCGGGGTTGTTCACCCTACGCGATCCGGGTCAGGCGCCGCTTCCCCCGCACCCCCCGAGCTCACCCGCCGACACCTAGGTACTCGCTTCATGTGAGTATAACACTAGTCCTTGATAAGGAAACTCCATTGACACCATATTCGAGTAGAACCGGGTCGACGGATAAGGCACTCCTTGTCGCGCTAGAGAATATAGGACACAGTTTACTGTACGCTCTAAAAATAGTCGAAACTAAACCAAATCTCCGCTCCCTGTTCAATGATAATATTATAAACAGAATAACTGTGTGAATTCTATTTATTTAGGTAATAAGGTGAAAGAAAAATATAGTAAGATAAAAAGGCACGTTTTAATCTGTACTTACCTATATTAATACAGATTATTAAGACGGAAACCTATCGTCTATTATATTTTCGTCTCAAAACCATAGCACCAATTTTAATGAAGCAATGATTTTTCAAAATTTATCATACCTAAGACGTTTTCATAATAATTGATATAACTTTTTAAGTGTTTGACTATGATAATTTCTAAATTCTACACAAGCATTGCCCGAGCAACTAAAACAATTATTGGTAAATTAATTAGAAATTCAAAAATTTGTTTTGAAGTGCCAAATAATTTGATAAATTAATGTTTACATTTCATTTCATCAATTATGTGATTAAATAACTCCGATCAATGAAACCTTTATGTTTTTGTATTTAATACTTATGTAATTGAATATACATGACACATGACGAATCGGAAAAATACGTATGTTACCCATTTCTGGAGAAATTAGGAATACTTGGACGTTATAAATAATGGAAATAATGCATGCGTTGTATCATTGACTGATACAGCAACAATACATTTTAAAATGTTTTTTCTAACATCATTAATTTTTTTGAGAAAATACTTCTAAAATGATATTTAATAAAAAATGTATTGATGTGATTTAAATTTTGTCTTGGTGTTCTTTCTTGCTAATAAATCTATAGTAAGGCCTAAAAATAATTTACTATTCTTTAATTGTTCCGCATCTTTTGTCTGCATTTTTTTTTTCAAAAATAGAAACGAATTAGGCGAAATGCATAGAAACATATTTTTAGGAATTTCATACATTTCGACTACCTGTGTATGATAATGTGACATTGTTATTAATTGCAGCGATATTAAGTACTTTAATGGACAATAATTTTATTATAACATATTATGTAATCTCATGACTTTATAATCATAATACTTTAACAATAGATAGATTTATAATAAAATATGAAATATGAGTCTATTCACAAATGATAAGTTTCCATAGGCTAGAGTCGTATTATTTCTGTTGCAAAACCTTAATCTATGATACGAAAGGCTTATAAGAATCGTCTAGCCCCGGGGAGATGGTGAAAATTTGAGGCAGTTGTGATAACTATGAACAATACATAAACGTTCATACATTTAAATAAAACACATAAATCTATTATTTATTTATAAATATATGTAAAAGAAACTATAATATGGTAAACACAAGGTCAATTAACGACTTGTATTAAAATAATAAATGAAATAAAAAGTTAATTATTATATTTACAATTATGTTTAATATTCTAATATAGAACGTATTTGTTGGATATGGTAAAAGTGAATTTAATATTATATATATTTATATACATTTTGATAAACATGGCAACAGAATATTCTGACCACTAGTGATTATACAATAACAGATTTTGCATTAGATTAAGGATGTAATTGTATCTTCTTTTTTAATATTTTAGACTCACTAAACTGTCCATCAATTTGACTGCAAAAAATGATGAAATATAAAAAAATACTCTGATATAAAGATGGTACAATGTTGTCAGAAATTGATGTAGAATGTAGTAGAATTTTGAATTACTTTGTTTAAATTATTTTAATATAAAAGTAGTTTAATTTACTTTTATGTTTTATTTAGTTTTAGATAAAACTTAGTTTTTCCATTTGCTGTTTAATGTAAACTGTATAAAATTATACCTTTGTTTAATCCCATCATTACATCGTTACAATAACGATACAATTTAATAAAACCCATGATGAAAGGTTTCACTTACATCATAGATTTATTACCTAAACATGTGTCCTGGTGAGTTTACACCGCCCTAAATATGTCCCTTATTTTCGGATTATTTAAGCTTTATGTACAAATTAACCATGTGATTAATCAGCAACGAAAATATAAAAAGACAAATAAGTTGGATCTATGAGAAGTATAAACTCCGTAGATAAGTACTTCATTTCAGTTACAAAGCGTTTATAGGAATTCAAGATGCGAAATTTCCCGAGAAAATGCTATAAGGAGACGTAATACACTTAGTATGGATAAAAACTTCAAATTCAAATTATCTGATCATTTGAATTTAAAGTATCGCAAAAGGTAGTGATAGACGTTATAAGAAAACTAATGCAATGAGTGCTATTGCGTGATAAGGTTATTTGACATATTTTAAATTTTGTCACAGCGCAATATATTTGTGAAGCATTTAAAATCATTATTATAATAAAATACAGCAAAAAACTAAACAAAAATTTCAATGCAAGGAAGACTGAAACATTACTACTACTACTATATTACTACTGTTTTGTTAGGGGATATAATCTATGACGAAATAAAAGAAAAAAACCATTGCAGTATAACGCGGAATATATTTATCATATATGATGCTTCTCAACATTTTGTACAGAAGCATAATCTGTTCGTCGTCTTAGGACAAGAATTCTGCTTCTCTCTCTGGTCTTTTTCCTGGAATAATCCTGCATCGTACACTTCCGCTTCAGGGGCAAGGTAAGGTTCATGCCGGACTCTTACCGTATAGAATTCCATTAAGTCTCTCTTATCGCTATTAGTCGGAAATATACGAACGTTGTCGCACACCGCTGTTATTACCACTAGGCCAGAAAGTTCACGAGTGCCATACAAAAGTATCGAATAGATCGGAAATAGTTAATAATAATATGATAATTGTTTTGCGTTAGAACAACATTTACTAAGTCATTTATAACATCCGTATTAGTAAAACCACATTGATGCCATTTAGCCAAACCAAACCAACCATTTCAAAAGGTAAGACATTACGTGTACAAAGTTAAGATAAGGTGAGTAATCAAAGTTTATTAACAATTCTCGCTTATCCAACCGTGGATATAAACCTTTAGTCAAGTTTGAATTATGCACCTTGTTAAATGGTATTGGTATCAATTTTCAGATGTATATATTTATTACGCAGAATTTTAAATTACTTACGAGTGCTAAAAGAATTATCTTAAAGTAACATAGCGACATCTATTAATTAGGACAAGAAACACCAATACAATATGTTAGAGTACCGTTTTTTTTTGTTTGTAGCCAGAAGAAACTTTCTTCCGACGATTGCAATATTTCCCTGACATGGGTGGTCAGGGACTTCAATATGCGGGTCAATTTTCTACAGTAGGTATCTTTGTGCTTTTTTGGATATGTTTATTTTGTGTGTTATTTTATTTACAATATGCTTATATATCTAGTTTTTAATAACTTAATTTATTATTTAATTTATATTTCTATTACTAAATATCTTTCTTATTTTCTATAATATTCGATTTGTTTTTATTGTATACCTTATTAGATATATTTACACAGTATTTTAAGAATCTATCTCTAGTGTCCTTATTTTCTATAATGTTAGGTATGTTTTCCTTACTTATACTTACATTTATTGGTATCTCTGTTTCATATCTCTGGTTTCCGTATATGGGGTATTCCGTTAGCAAGTGGATTACGTCTTCCACTTTTTCGGGATCGTAGGAACATGACGAGCTCTCTGCACCAAAACCTGTGTAGATACTCCAAGAAACCGCTGTATCCCGTCATCACTTGTATGGCTGTCGGATTCAGGCCCAGCTTTCTTATTATTGGGTATGGTTTTTCAGCGTCCGGAAAGAATATTTTTATGACGGATGCTGATCCTTCGTCCTTGTAGCACCGGTTCTATTCGTCAATAAACTTTAATCTTATCTGTCTCTTGACTAATGAAACTGGACACTTTTCGTAGTCCGACTTCGTTTTCAATTTCAAGGCAGCTTCTTTGAACAATTTATCTGCTCTCTCATTTCCGTTCATCCCCGCGTGGGCTTTGACCCAGTATAGTTTAGTATAGTGCAAATTGCCTTCTCTTTCCAGAATGGTGATATTTTTTCTGGTTTCGACGGCCAGGGGATGGAGTGACGTGCCGGGCGTAATAGTCTAATACCGACCTCGAGTCACAATAGAAATTGCAACTCTTGGTGCGGTTTGAGAGTGCATACTCAGTGGCCTTGTACAGTTCAAGCAGCTCCGCCTGGTAAACGAGGAAAATTGTTCAAGCTTAAGCTTTTTCGCTTTTGATTCAGCGAAATCTTTCCAGATGGAGAGCTTCCATCTGTAAAAATTTCCAAGTCTGCTCATTGCTGGACCATTTCTGCACCCTCTTTCAGGCAGAGATACTATATCTCTGTTCGTTCAGCGGGGTGTTGTAAAGTCTGGTAGTTGGTTGCTTCTTCTATTTCTTAGTCTTCAACTATGTCTAGTAAAAAACCCTTCTTGATTTTGAATAGTTGGTCTACTTTCCAGATCCTGAGGTCCAGTAGAAGTAGCCCAGCTAGGAGTAGTGCCGAGTTTAAAGAGACAGTTCTATATGCTTTGATTATTTTTTGAACGAAGCCCCATTGAACTCTGTCGTGCTGCTTTTTTGTACTGATTTTATTGGTAGCCGGTGACCATGCGCTCGCGGCGTACTTGATTACCGGCTCCACTACTGCGTCGTAAATATTCCTGATTATCTCCGGATTTATCCCCCAATGGATCTTCGTGGCTTTCATCAGTTGTCCGTATAGGCCTTGGGCCTTCTTACAAACATTTTTAATATGTGTGTTGAAGGTTAGCCCACGGTCAACTGTGAGACCAAGGATCTTTATCTCATCCGAGAGACCAACGTCCTCCCCGCCCATGATTAGATGTGGAGAGTCATATTTAAGTTTGTTCGTAATGACCATTGCCTTGGTCTTTTGCGGCGCGAACTTTCACTTATTCATGACTCCCCACCTCCTAACATACTCGAGGATGGCGTTGGCCCTCTCCTGCTACTCAGATCCTTTGCCCTGGAGAAAATCAGAACCACGTCTTCCGCGAATACTTGAGCATATTCCCTCATTTGCTCCAACTCTGTTAGCAATGGGTTCAGGAACAAGTTCCAGAGGAAAGGCCCTTCAATTGATCCCTGTACGCACCCGTTAGTGGTTCTTTTGACGCATTCTGCTCCCGCGTACCTGAGGCGCACTATTCTATCCTCAAAATAGCTATCTACCACCATGCGCCTCAGATTTACAGAGCAGTTTGTTTGCGCCAGTCCACACCGTATAGCTGGCCACCACATGCCATCGAAAGTCCCCTCTATGTCAAGTGAGACCAGTAGAATAATTTTCTTCTCTTGCAACTTGGATCTTTTTTGTTGCATGTCATGACATAGAGGGAGTCCTCGGTGCCGCGCTGTGGCATAAAGCCATACTGCCTCCTATTAATGATTGAAAAAATATAGTAGGATATTCAGTGGACCAGCATTTTTTCCACTACCTTACCAAGAACAGGCAATAACCCAATCGGCCGGTATAATTTGAGGTGCGTAAAATCCTCTTTTACCCTTGCTTCCTGATTACCACTACAGTTGCTGTCTTCCATCTGTCAGGAAAATAGGCTAGGTCGAGGCATTTGTTGTGAAAAGTTGTGGGTCAAGGGCGATAACCGCACCGCAGATGTCCGCCTTAAGTCCATCCTCTCCCAGTGCTTTTTTGGGGTTGGATCTAGTAATCGCTCTGTTTAGCTCTTCTAATGTGTAATGTGGGTCGCATGTTTCACTATCCTACCTCACATTTATTTCGCTAGTACTCTGTCTCACTAGCTTCTGTTCCAAGGTGTCACTCTCCTCGTCATCCTCCAGGTAGAAGGTCTCTGTCAAGAGCCGCGCAGACTCTTCTCCCTCTAGCTTCTAGCCTTCTACCGTTCATGACTAGCGAGACGTCTTCGGATCCAGCTCTGGTGCGGTTAATCACCCTGTAAATACTGTCCCACATCGTTTTCCGTTCCTGCTTGCTACAGAATTGCTTCAAACCTTGTACCTATCCTTGGCCTCTAGGTATTGTACCCACTGTCTCTGGACGGTTGCAGCACACGCTATTCTTCTCTTCATTCTGTCGACCTCTTTTTTCGACTCTGAAAGCACTTTCGTCAACCATGACTATCCTGTTCATTTGTTATTAACAATTTTGGATATTTTCTCGATGTATGTTTCAACCTTAGAGTACCGTTAGTGCCCACGCGAAATTAGCAGTATTGATTAGTAATTCTCAAATCTTTTCCAATAAGCAAGAAAATAAATTAATAACGTAGGCTTTGTTAAATCATATATTTATTTAAAATTAAAATCAAAGCTTTCTTATTTTTTGGGTACAAAAATATTAAAGCAATCATAAAACCCATACAATTACCAACGAGCATGAAGCTTTAAAAACTATTATATATTATTCTATACCAAAATTCGTTAGTAAACTACAAATTTATGCGTTTTGAAAAACAACGTTTAACTATAAATAGTGGTCACCATTTATATGAAGTAATAAACAATTAAGTACAGTGGGCATATTACCACTTAAATTACTACTAATTAATAAATTAACGCTTACATATATGATAATTAAAATGTTTCTTGTATGAATGTGATGTCAAGTAGCATACTTTTTATACGATAACAACTTCGATTGTCAATGAAATTTAAATATTCATTCGTAAACTACGTCAAATTGTGAACTTAAATACTGAGTACACATTTCTAAATAGATAAAGGATAAGGAAACGTTTATACGGTTCAACTTAATGTTTTTGACGTGTTATCAAAACTGATTTGTGTCCTGACATATTTGGTTTCGTAATTTTGTTGGAATGACTAAAATAGAATTGTATCTGCTCCTTCTTAAGAAATTATGTTCATTTACCTACGTACATTAAAATTTTCTTAACATCATTTAATTGCGATTTGATGACAATTTCTTAACGTAAATGTCAAGAAACAAATAAAACTTTTAAAGCAAATGATTGTCCCTATTTAAGACTTGGTAAATTTTTCTTTAGCACTTTTCTTGTTGTCCATCTTTACAACAGAACTCCTTGCCAGCAGAGAAATTTGTCGGAGTCCATTCATCACCACAATTCTTGATGAAAAGGAATGCCTTCTCTCTGTAAACATCGCGTTCCACGGCACCGCATATAACAGGGCCGGATTTTGGTAGATATTTTAGTATCTGAAAGAATAATAAATAAGTTCATTATGTTAGAAGATTAAATACTAAAATAAAATGTAACAGTTCCTTAAAGTCAAACAATAAATATTATTAACAATATTACAACGATAACTTATTGATATTAATCGCAAAGAACTTCATTCAACATAACAAATTTTATGAGTATTGTTACTGCAATGTTACACTTCTTGCTATCTCTCATTTCTGTATTTTTTACACGTTATTATTTTATATTATTATCGTTATAAGCAATGTAAAAAGAATACTTTCGATTCACTAGACATGCTTATTGATTAATATGAAAACCCAGTTACAGTGTATCATCCATTAACCTACCTACGTCATTCTACTCTCGAGACAATCTATCAACGGAGAATTCTTGTAAAAAAATTGGGAGAACTTTAAGAAAAAAATTGTGACATATAGCGTCATTGTACAAATTAAATTTCCGGAAATTATTAATATGTTTTCACAGTTGATATTCGCAATGGCAGGAGATTGACAGTATGTGACAGTAGCTAGCCAGGGCATCATCCAGTAGTATGTGTTTAATCTTAGTCTTTCTTAGATTTTTCATAACAGATTCATCAATGTGTGGCGCAACTACGAGTTCGCTTGATTTGTAACGCGAAGGTCCTCTTGTGAACAGGATAGTTTTCCCGTAGAAGTAAATGAATGGCGGTAGAATTTCTTGAATCTACTGCCGTAATAGCTTACTGTAGGAATACGGGAAGGTAAACATAAAGGTACATTTATGTTAAGCAATCATTGTGAGCACACCTATTTGATTCAATATCCCGCTTTTGAGTAATGTCCGCCTTGACCCATGCAGTTTTTATCCTATGCCCCCACCCCCCAAAAAAAAAACAAATAAAAACGAAGAAATGCTATGAATTATATTACTTATTTTTTTTAAATTGCTAAATTACAAAATATACCCCTTGTGGGGTTTACGCTCTACCTTGGGAAACACTGGTCTACAAACTCATTTTCACTTAACATTATATGAATCCGAGATGAAGTATTAGCCTACTGAAGATTAAAGAAAACAAAGTCTTACCACATCGAGGCACTTGCTAATGCAGTGTTTGAAACCACCCGTGCCGCAGGGCAGGCTCGGCGAGTCGGTGTCGTACGTGACCACGGGCTCGCCCTGCGGCGGCCCGCGCGGCCTGCGCCGCCGCCCCTCCCTGATGCCCACCTGCTGCGACATGAACACACCGCACTGGCATGGCTCAACCTAAAATTATATAAAACCAACCATTGCTTATCGACTATCTTATAAACTATGTCAAACACTCTTGACATTAACAAAAACCTTCCAGAAGTACATTTAAACAGTTCTACAGTTTTTTTGTACTATAACTTTATATTTTAAATACGAATTTTTTAAATCAGAACACTCGATCAAATCAAAGTTTAGAACAAATAAAACTTAAGTTTACCTATTTTAACAATTACGAAACAAAAGAAGCACTAAACTTATACGAGTACACCGTCTTCGAAGGTCGCGCGTTAAATGAACTATCATAGATAATTCTTTATAATAACGACGAAAAGACTAAACCCTTGGTAAGAGGAATAAAGCAAAATATTTTATAAACACTCATTACTTGTAATTTAACATTAGATCTCAGTGTAACAATTTAAAAATTATTTGTGCTTTGACATTGCAATTGCAATCTTTTATCTTGTTTATCTTTGCACTTATTTAGAAATAATACTAACCTCGCCGAGCTCGTCATCATATTGGTCTTCTGTTGTCTTCAGGCTTTGTTCCTGATCCCGTTTTAATTTTCGCCAAGCCTCGCTCGAAGCTGCTAAACATAAGCAAACCACCACAAGAAAATGTTGCTTTAACATCTTCATAAATATTACCTTAAACAAAAAAAAACAATCTAAATTAAACTAAGCCATTAAAGCTCGTCTTGTTCTGTTATATAAGAAGTGTTAATAATTCTTAGTATAGATGTCGAAATTTAAGACGCAAATCACATGTTCCGAAAAGCGATTACTATGTTTCATTTACTAAATATGCTAATACTAATAGAAAATCAACCCTAACTAAAAACTGTAAAGTGAGAGCAACATGGTATTTTCAAATATGTACGTCATGTGATAAGTTTCGGAATCATATCTGTTACTAATAGAGAATAACAGAAATTAAAAATAAAATAAAATAAACAAGATTTCATCGAGCACAAACTAAGCAAAAAATGTTGGACTTACGTTACTTATCTTGAGAACAGTATTCACAACTCCGAAAAACCTTATCACTTAATGAACTTCAAATCTTAGTTGACAATATATATATGCGACGAGGTGTTTTTTCTTATTTTTAATAATGCTAACTCAACAGATTGTCCTATTGGACGTGAGTTCATTTAATTGTGTTGAGAATATATGTACGTGATTGAAAGAGAACATATATGTATGAGAGATCGCCAATATAATAATAAGCGAATCTATAATATTTTAATTTCTTTATCTTATCTGTAAATCGTGTTGTTCTTTGCTGAGAATGTCATGACTTCTATCGAAATGGACCATTCTAACACCGATACAGCTGTCACGTACAACTACGCTTTGGTGAGTCATTTATTTAAAAAAAAAATCTTTTGTTCTCTGGAAAAGTGTGCATGAATTCACAACATATGTTAAGTGGTACTCCGCGCCAAGGAGAATTTGCGTTAGCTCTGAATTTCAACTTAATTATATCGTCTCTTTCAGATATAGACAACGCTTAATTTTTTTAACAAGATAATTATTTTTATACAATAGTTTAAATGGTTAGATGAATCTATACAAGAGCCATTTATTCAATGAAAACACCAAAAAATAAAACTAGTTTAGTATTATATGTTTATGCACCATAATTCTACTTATTTATGTTTTATTCAGTTCCTCGCTAGGTACTCTAGAAAATCAGCGAGGGTGAAAAGCTGGTCCCTCTAGAATGTTGCCAAGTCACGTTACTCTACATTATGAATGCCGAAACTTGGCGAAGAGCCTAAATAAAACCTGAAAACTGAAGATTGAAAACTTTTTTTAACCGTAGACTTAAAAGATTAACAATTTAATTAAAAGATGAACGGATTTTCATGAAACTTGGCAAGTAGGTCACTTATTGCATAGAATTTAAATAAATAATAATATTAAAGCATTTATTAATAAAATCATGTCTTTTTTTATATAACGTGAGCTGACAACAATAACATTTAGTGTTATTATTGTCCCAGAAAAACAAAAAATTCCTCGGGATGAGTAAAAAGATTTTCTTCATACTGAATTAATTCTAAACAAGAGTAGTTTTAATATGAAAACGAATGTCTTGATTTTATTCTGGTTACTTTTTGTATTCCAGAAAAATAAAGCCTTCTTATCTCATTATGTACAGTGTGTTCAGTTTAGCAAATGACCTCTACATGGTGCTGTCGGAAAACTTTAAATTTAGATTTTATTGACGTTATACAATGAGATTTTCCTGGAATATAAGTATGGTTTACAACCCATCAACTAAGTAGCAAAAAGATAACGCGATATTAATTGATTGATAGGCAGTACGAAGTTTGCCGGGTCAGCCAGCTTACATAAGAAATATAAAAATGTAACATTTTCAATTCGTTACTTGACAACAAAATTATTCCCAAATCAACGCGGGTTTTTATTGTGCTTTTTATGTAAGAGATAATAATTTTTGAAAAGTTGTCCGATATTTTTGTTATTGATATTGTAAGAATATAAAAAAACCCGGTTCTAATTAACAAATAAGAATGATTGACTCTGGTGTTACTTATTGTTACAAATTTGTTTTATTTTATATTTTTTTTGATTTTGAATAAATTTATCCCTACATCATAGTTTATTAAATCAGTAATGTAAAATACATCCCAACTAAAACAACAGATGATAACATACTGCAATGTCAGATATATCACTTACACATTATTTCATTTAAATGAAGCGTTCATACACACTCGTTAGGTGCACGTCCCGACCATTACGACGATTCTAGTAACTCGATTGATTCAATCAAACTGGTCTAGCCTTGGCCACCCTTCATCCTTTATTCATATGCACGTTTTGCGTTAATGTTTTGCTTTATAGTATATTATTCAGCCTGAACAAATGTATAATTTTATGTAAAAAATTACGTGGGTTTGACCTAAATAAATTTACAGCCATTAAAAAATGTAATATTAGTTACGAAATATAATATTCGTCAAACCGTGTACCCCGTTACCACTAACGTGATATTATATAAAGTATTAAGATGATTATATACTTGAAACTGCACTTACATTTTGGATCAAATCTTCACTTTGTCTAACCGTCGCCAGAACCTCACTATATTTTCAGTTAATATATTTTCTGCAGAGAAAAATACTTCTCTAATACAATATATAAATCCATACCTAATTATTACGTTGGTACTTAATATTAATATTCAATAAAGAGCAAATTTAATTTAATAACGATAGCAATATTTTGCTAAGTGAAGTTATACACTTTTTCTTGCTTTATCTGCTGGTTTGTAATAAATCGCCGACCCGTGTAAAATTTATATTCCACAGATTTTCCTAGCCAAGAATATTATCCGCCAACCCGCAACCACTGCACCTGCATTGCAGTATCGGAACATATTCAAGCCCTTTAATCAAAATGTAAAAATTTAAAATCGGATTACATTTACATAGTCTATTACGAAATAATGTTAATGACAATACCATATTTTTTTATTTGGCATTAAGTCGACCTTATGTACACATTAGTGCATTAAAGCTTTAAATAAATAAATAATAATAATAGGTAATTGTAAACTTTGTTACTAATATAATTTGATTTATGCAAAAGCATTTCTTAAATTACATTACTGTATTTTTGAACAATATGACGCACTAGAATTAGTGACTAATTTAATATAATTGTTTATTTATTCTATAGTTTTTCAAATCTGAGTGTATGTTTATATGTCCATTTTCTGCATGAAAAGGTGCGTTTTATAGTCAGAACAATACATTTTATTTTATCTTTTTGTTTAAATTTAGGCCGTCCTAAATATATCAGCATAGTGAACTCTTTAATACTATATATTTTATTATTTACTACTATTATTTATATATAATTACAA
>DWQX01004863.1:0-14125 GCA_018245475.1 Pharmacophagus antenor
TGTGTGTGTGTGTGTGTGTGTGTGTGTGTGCGCGCGCGCGCGCGCGTGTGTGCGTGTGTGTGTGTGTGTGTGTGCGCGCGCCTGTCCGTGTGCTTGTACAAGTAGCGATGCATTGAAATAACATCGCTGAAAACTTATTACTATTCGGCCATCAATCGGTAACTCCGGGGGCAACCACGCAACGGCCGCATCAGGCGGCGGCCGGAAGTGAAACCCGCCGTTGCGGAAACCGCGAACCGGTTTCGTTTTTTTTTTTTTTTTTGTAAACCACAACGAACGCCAACATTTCGCACGGACCATCCGGCTATTGTTCGAATCAAAATCGTAATAAGTTAATTTGTATTGTACAAAAAAAAAAAAGGTTTCTCTTAAAACGAATAATAAAATGGACATGGAAATTTAAAACTGACGCGAAATTGCTACGTCCGGCGCCGCGTTCTCCCGCTATTGTCTAAATTTACAATAACCGCAATCTCACTGTTATAAATTTACTCGTAACGACATAACCTATGAACAGACGGCGTTTGTTTGGCGATCTTATTAAAAACTTCTTATTAAATAAAGATTGATTGTCAAGTACGTATCGGTTTTAACATAGCCTTGTAAATATTATTTTTATTACGTCGCGTACAGGAAGAACGATGTTTTCGTGTATAAAAAAAAGTAATCAACAGTTTCTTTAAAATTAAGAAAAATATATATAGAATTAATGAGTGCAACTAATCGATCCAATTGTTTTAAAGAACACAAGTGTAATTATACAGCCGATTTATATTTTCCGTAAAACAAAAAAAGTTTCATATGTCAATCCGAACATTAGATTCGCTGTCCCGGACTCGATAGGTAGATAGATAAAACTTTTATTGTCAATAAACAGAACACGCACATAAATAAGAAAAACAATTCAAGCAAATAGTTTTTTGGTATAAAAACCTATGCACCGACTGTGCACCGGTGTGTGTGTGCTGCTAAGGTACAAAAGGCATTTTCCACCTGCTGCAGGTGGAGCACCGATTTTCAGCTACCGCCGGCGGCACAGACGCGAAACTGAGTAAATGATTTGTAATAAAAAGTATTTTAAAGAAAGTTGACAATTAATTGCGGAAGATGTTAGAAATTAAAAATTGAATATCACCACGGCCACTGCGAAGTGCCAGAAAATGTATCATTGTTTTTCTAACAGGGACGATTTATAATATTTTTTGTTTAACCTAAACAGCGTGTTACATTTGCGTAAGTGTCATTGCAACACTTCGTCGCTCGATGTCGACAACTGCCATTGAAAGAAACCGTTTCATGTTTACAACATGAAAGACGATTCGACGATTTGACAGATTTAAACTATGATAACAATTGTTATCCACCCACAACTACATAGAGAGACAATAAGTTCTGTATTTATTCACCTACTCAATAGGTATTTAGTTACTTCATTCCTAATTGTTGTCCCACAATTAATCTTAGTGCAGTCTGTGATGTAATCAACGTTACTAACGGCTTCGGAGCTCGCGAGGAGTTGCGATTGCTAATTCGTATCCGCAGCGACATTGCTTGGCTGGAAGCAATCGGCGCCGTTCGCAATTAGGGTGCGCTCGATAGAAAAAAAAAAGAAAAAGAAATAAAACCTTTAACAAACTGGGCGGTGATAAAAACGCCTCCCACTATTTCCTATGGAATTGTTTATAAAGAAAAAAAAAAAGAAATAAAACCTTTAACAAACTGGGCGGTGATAAAAACGCCTCCCACTAATTCCTATGAAATTGTTTATTAACAAATAAAAAAAAAAACCAAAAGATCGAAATCGCATAAAGCAAGTATGAAATTTCCATGCGTTAACTCTTAGAGGGGTTATGGTTTTTTTTTTTTTTCCTATAACGCAAAACCCAAACAGAAGCCGTACAATGTGGGCATTATCACAGTTAGTTTTTCATACGTTAGTTTGCGGCACAAAGTGCGATGCATTGTGTACGCATTAAACTGAACAGTCTCGCTTCTGTTGACGCTACAATACGAATAGAACTCGTTTAATTATTCACAATTATATTACACAAACATTGAAAACGTAGAATCCACAAAAAAAAAGTACTGGATTATTTGTTCATTCGCGTTTGCTTATTTTATAAGGGAAAATAAGAGAGAGAGGGGTATACAGTTTCTTTCCTATTCTTATCCATAGACATCTGTCAGGTGAAACCTTGCTTTGATACTCGAGACGAGCTCACAGCTGACGTCATCGAAACCCACACGCTCCACGCAACAAATTTTGATTTATGTGTAAAGTTGTATATTTTTATTTCCTAATTGAAATGACAAACGACAAAAGTCCATACAGCCATATTTGCAAATACAAAATATATGTGCCGTATCTGTATAAGGCATATATAATTAAATTACGATTTGTAAAACATTACTGACATTTAAAAAAAATGGCTGTATAAGTAGTCAGTAATGTTGGCAACATTTTTTCTTTCGGAGTAATATGCTGCTTAAAACTTAAAACATATGTTCTAATTAACACTAAATTTATCGACACATTTTTATGGTTTTCTTTTCGTATCTGTATTACTTTTGTGCGTTATTGCATTCACATTTTTCCCGTTTCCCAATAAAATGTATAGAACAATGTTGCCAGAGGCGGTATAAACAAATAAAAATATCAAACATTCGATGCGGAATTATTTTTTAAATGTATTCGACCTATTTATTATTTGAAATCCATGGACCCTTTAAAATTTTGTTTTTTTAATTTACTTTCTTAATCGCGATATAGTAAAGAACTTTTCCCTCTAATAAAAATAAAAGATTTGAAAGTTTTTAATTATTCAATGATTTAATTGAAAAATGTTTTTAATCCGTTTATGTGTAGGTCACCGCTGGTATTACCTAGTTATACATAACCAAACACTACATATTTTCAACACGCTGTAAATATGTATGACATAGTATCGCCATCATATGTCACTTCGATGCGTTTAGATTAATTAATAATATCAAGGACACTAATTTTACCTAAATAACAATTAAATAAAGCATAACCCAAATCAGGGGCATCAGCCGGTTATGTGAGTTACATTGTGGCGGTATCTCGGCGCCATTTTGTTAAGCGTGAGTGTGCCCAAGGCACGTAATCGTAATGAAGGTGGCGTGAGTTCAACAAACATACAAACAATGAACTGTTCAATTACCGTGTCATTTATCTATTATGATTCTTTTTTCTTAAAAAAACAAAACGATATCACTGTCGTCGAACGTTGAGCGAGGTGAGATACACCTTTCCACAATAATAAAGCATCACCTAAGGTGTACACGGTAATACATTGTGACGTAAGGTTTGATATCTCAAGTAATTTAGGGACAAAAACGGGCGCTGCTGTTGTATCTATTTAAAAGTTGTTATATTAGACTTTTGTTAATTATTAAAAAGAAATGTTACTAATTTCAATACAAGGAGTGCGCTGCATTCTATATAACAAAAAAGTCAAGTGCAATGTCCATTTTTATTATCATAAAAGCAGAAAAATTAAATAGTATTAATGTATTAAATTTGTTATTGCAAAATAATGGCAAAAGCACATTAAAACTTATTAATGTAATATATTTTTTTTTAATTTACTAACACAAGTCTTTGCACTCTGTGGCGGTAAAGATAGCTGTCACGTTTGCCGCCAAATTGATACGCTCCAGGTCAGATAAGGTAAAGAGAAATCTATTTGTAGGAAGCCTTTTACTGGCCTTACGTACGCCTATTAATTCTGTTTGCCGAGTAGGGGGCGAATGATTTATGAAAGCCGGTCGCTCGCGCAGATCTTTGAGAAATTATGGTCGCCGTTGCAAATATTAGATTTGTAGGTTAGTATTTGTTTTTAAGCTTTTGCCAATTTCGACATGTTTCCATCCAACTTAATGATTTATGTCGTTGGGCGCTGACAGACGGAATATATCTTCGTAAAATATGACTTGTCATAGAATAGGTCATAATTGTGAAGTGAATTTATTAAATTGTACGTTACATTACAAAATTGACTCCGAAGGTTTCAGAATGTTTAGAACGGTGTACGATATTTAATACTTTTTAGTGCAGATGATCCAAATCTAAATTGAAAAAAAAAACTTGAAAATAACATGTAATACAGATATCGTATACATTACTTACAACTGTCATATTTCTCTAACGGACTCACTTCAAATTTCTAAATTTTAGACCTTCATGTGTACTTTTGAATGAAAAATTAATTAAACCCTTTCCTCTTTTTATTTGTCCTGTTGTTAATCGATAGACCGAAGAGGAAAAACATGAATTTAATCAATCATGCGAATGACATATCCATCTTACGTGTTATCCCATTTTCAATCGATATTGTTTTTTTTTAATTCCTACAATTATTATTATAAGCACAAACATCCCACTTTACTCTCCCACCGCTGGGAATCGTGCACGGGTCACATGTGACGTTCGTTTGGCTTGGTTTTGCGGGGCAGCCATTTTTGCCCAACTTGTGCAAACCATTTGAGATTTTGTCTGATTGGTATATAAAATCGATCAAACTAGTCATAAAATGTATGTTTTCAACGTAACGGCACACATGGCCCAGTGGTCGAGCTTAGCGTGTACCATTTATGGTACACGGGGCACAGAACGCGTTAATAACTCTCTGTACGAGCGTCAGATATGTTCGGCGTTCGACTATAGATAGGTATCAGAGATTTCTACACAAATATCATTTATTATTAAAGCTTATAGACGCTTGTTGGGAAAAATATTTATTGAGCGTAGTTTCAGTAAAAGATTAGGTAGTTCTCAGTGCAAAGGGGGACGGACGTACGCCTTTGTGCACCGAGGGGAGTCACGGCACGAGACGGACGGAGCGCCAGCAAAGGAATTCTTAAACTAATTAACTTGGCGGTGACCCAATTTTTAACCGAGAGTTTCGAGAGTGTGCTTTCCTACGTGTGATCGATTTCGAAGTTTTCTATTTTATTATTCTCCGTGTTATTGTCCGTGGTAGCTAGCCGGGGCGGGTTCGGGGAGCCATATAATTGTTGTGTTGTTATTAATTGTCAGAGAAGGGCGTGTTAACAACACGAAGTGATCTACTACTACTAATAAATATCACTTAATAAGGTAATTTCAGTTTGAATCTGCGTATACAATCCCGACTGCACTACAACTACAACCCGGTAAACGAACCCGCGACCTCGGCTTAATAAGGCAATCTGAACAGTTATAGTTTTACGTAAATTATAAAGAAGTCATTAATAAATATTTTTATTGAATTCGCAGGCATCAAAGAAGGTGCTGTTTTTTATTTTTCACTAAAAAAAAAAGAAACAAAGGCATAACTTTGCTTCAGCCGTCGCCTGAACTATAGAAGTGACGCTTACATTGTATCAAAGTCACCCGCCAAGAGTTGCCATTGGGTCAATTGTACCAATTATGAAGAAACTTTTTTTTAATGGAGCGTTCGGTAGTTTTTTTTTTTAATATCATCGACGGGACAAGCGGGTCGTTGACCACTGAGAACACACATAAATCGGTATTGTGCACGATTTCGACGTAAATAATGTGAAATTATAATTAAAACTACGACACTAAAGAAAATCTATAATAAATGGTCAAGTGCGAGTCGAATTTACACCGCGGAGGGTTTCTGTACCATGAAAGTGTTTCTTGTTTTATTTTATTTGCTGTTTATACGAGCAATAGAAATGCGAAAACTGTGAAAATTTTAACATTCTACTCATGGTTACAAAAGCACACCGACAAACAGACAGACCGACGGCGGAGGTTCAGTGAGAGGGTTCGGTTAATCTCTCTTTAATTACATAACCTTTGAAAGTCAAACTAAAAATCTAATAATTTTCAAAACGGCTGTATTTTTTTTTTTTATTAATCGTAGCTTAGAACATTCCAGATAAAACTCACAACAAATAAACTTTACGTCTTGTTAAATAACAGATTGCGATCGTCCAAAACTTTTAAAAGCTGAAACGCTACGGAAAGATTGGAGAACATAGACACGTGTTAAATTCATAATACCCAACTTTTTACGTCTTCGATTCACGCACGCCGCAGCGCAAACTTACTGGTAATCGATTTTATATACTTTTACTGTGTGTATAATTACCTCGCACCATCTTCGATGTATGAGCAGGAAGTCGTACGGTCGACGCGTTCTCTTTTATTTGCGGTTACGTTCAAAACCGATTTTCAATCAAGCGCAGCTGCTCGAGTACCTTAAGACCGCGTCCGCAGCGTTAGAGTGGCCTGTTCGACGTCTACAGACTGTATACGCGATCCGTCGACTTCGCCGCCGGGAAACGGACCGCGGATCAGCTCCACCTTTGCGCCGGCCGTTGTTGAGTCGACCCGGAGCTGTGGCGTCACAGCGGCCGATTCGCAACGACGCACACGTTTAATTGGACGAACCTTGTGTCCAGTTGTCGAATTAGTGATCTAAGGGCAGCTCGCTCGTCTTGAGCAATTAATACGAACGTAATCGCGACACGCCGTGGTAACGGAACGATGTTTGGGCCTCTTTTGATTGTTACCGCATCTAATTGTCAGCCGTATGACGTTTCGTAAAAATCGGTCGGTGAACTTTATGTACACTAGCACAGATTACATATACGCAAGCATACCGGCATCGCGAAAACACGATTGCTCGTATCTTGCGTAGCATATGGCGTCAACGTATCGAGACATCATGATCGAATACTGCTTGTTAACTTATTCTCGTCTAAGTTATTATATATCACCTATCCCCACAGAAGAAACAAACGAAAATAGTAGCTTAATGTTACGAGAATATTTTGTTGCAATATGAAAAAAAAAACATCTGCCAAATCAACCTTACTAAACGTCAAATTTTGACAGGGGATAAACCGAACAACGGCAATTTGATGTTACAGACATAACATTTTCTTAAAGTACTTTCAGTAAAAAAATATATTTCTACTCCAAATGAAAATAGAAGTGAAACATGTGGAGCATGGACGATTTGAATACACTGCCGCGACAATTCGAAACAACATTGTCAACCAGACGGACTTTCAATTGGAAATCGTTTCCGAACCGAAATGGAATAGAAATTAACACGGGCTCGTGTCGGCAATGCTAACGGGCTGTTGTCGACCGATATATGGTCGGTAATAAAGCTTTACCGGCGTCGATTGACGTTAAATATTAACCGCGCACAATTTTTGACGACACTACGTCGCGCCCGCGGCCAGCGGTGAGCATTTACGGAGTGCCAGTTACGCGGTGGGAATAGCGATTGCGAAAGTCCTGTTACCGGCGACTGCACGACTGAACGAAGGCCCCGTTCGCCGCGGCGGCGCGCGTAAAGAGAACAGGAGACATTGACGAAGTGAACACCTTCTTTACCTTTTGAGCGACGCGTGTCTTCATAATCGCTTCAACATTAATCCGTTCACATTAAAAAAAAAAAAAAAAACAAAACCAAACAAAAGGACACCGGAGCCACTACGCAAGCACGAACCGCGTCGAACTGAAACCGTGTCACGCCGTAACGTCGAGCGTTGAGTGGGCACGCATTTTCCTTGCGCGCCGCTTTAATGAACAACAAAGCACAATATCTGAGCAGACGCGTCGGGCGCCGCCGCGGCACACGCCACCGTCGCCCGCGAATTGTGTCGCGGCACTGGACCGCAACCGGAACTGTTGCGTGCACCGTTTGCTCCGCCCCCACTCCGGCACGCCTTCCCTTTCCAACGCGGGACGCTGTCCTGTAGCCGCGCCATCTATCGGCGGCACGCGTCGCCCGATGGAATATTAAGGTTTACACTAAAACGACGATGATTTCCTCTGCAGCCGCTCCGGGGCGTGCAAGTAAGATGGCGCTGAAAACAATAACTAGTGATTTTAACCGAATCTCTTATTAACCTACTAAAAATTGACAGTTTTCTTTTGTTTAGGTGAAAGGTCAATGGCTTCGTTGACATTGATTCGAAGTAATTTTTAACCACTGTCTCGTTACGAAATCACTTTCGTTCGTCAACACAAACTCGTTTGCTTTGATTTTTTTTTTTTTGATGTAATTTTTTCTAGCACGCGTGAGAGATGACCGGACGTGTTCGAACGGGGCACGTCCGAGAACCGGCGTCTCATAAACGGCTGTTGCAATTTCAACGTGCATCCACGACGCGGCGGCTTATAAAGTGTGCGTCCTTAATTGTCTATTCGTCAAAATGTGTTCGACCGCTGGAAGATTAACACGTGCACTACTTCTGAAATGGACTATGTTTCAAAATCGCATACGCTTAAAACATCTAACTCAATGGGCAGTAAATAAATATTAACAACCGCTGCTTTATTTATTACCATAACCACAATGCTATGTTCAACGGCGGATCCAGGAGGGAGGGTGTGGGGGGGGGGTTATGGGGGGTCATGACCCTCTTGACCTGAATCTAGGACTTAGGCGGACCACTAATTGAATATAATGATTTTATATATAAATATATATTTTGTTATCAAAATTAAATTACAAGTTCTTGACTTGATCACCACTATGTGACCTCCTGGCGCCAAAGCTGGTTCCGCCCTTGGCTCTGTCCATATCATCTCGTACTTGCCGGCGGTCTCCACCGCCAAGCACCGTCATACACACTATATAGGTCGGTGTGGTATATGCGAGAATTAAGAAAATAAACCTTAACATTGCATTTGGGATTTATTCACAAAAGAAATCATAACCTATACTTAGCCCGTCATTAACGCAGGGACACTTTACACAACAGTTCTGTATCGGTCAGCTCCGATACAACTTTCAACATGTTACCACTGGACAGCATGTTCTTGGGCTCGAAGCCCGAGTTCAGCCATGATTCGAGGACATCCGTACTGGGCAACATTGTCCTTAACGTATTCCTAATGTATATATACGCTTGGGGCGAGTACTTGTAAATACTTAGTGCGAAATGCTTCAAGTCGTCCGTATGCCTCATCGGCATTGCCAGAACCAGTCCGTTGGTGTCCTCTTTGATTTTATCTTGCAACGATAACAGGATCCTAGACTTTTTCTTTCTCTTCTGTTCCAATATGTTCTTCTTCATCTCTATTACTTTCTTCAATCTACCTAGGAACCTGTTTTGCCTGTTGTACACCCGCATGTTGCATTTTAATTTATCTCTTAAGCTGATCGCTTGCCGCTGCATCCGTTGCACTTCGGTGAACAGTTTCAGCAGCTCCACGTTGTCATCTTCCATGTGACTTCTCTCATTTGTGCTCCCTATGTGGTTCTCTTTTGTAATTTGGTTCAATTTTAAAAAATGCTCCTCCTCCGAATCCATATAATATTCTTCTTCGTCATCGTCATGATCCAGCGTTTCTTCATCTATGTACTCTACCTGGTCATGTAATAAAGTCAAGGTGAATGTGATAAATGAAGTGATAAGTCAAGGTGATAAATTATTTACATTTATGAGAAGCTCCCCGACTCTCTCATTCATCACCACTTCTTATTTGCTCCAATCGAGGAGAAGAAACAGCTATAAATTCCCCATTAGGTATAATAATATCTTTCAATTATAAAGAAAAATCATATTTGTTGACATCTAAGATGTGACCATTGATAAATATCTAAGTAATTACCTAAATATCTATGTATAAAAATATCTAAGTAATTACCACTTAGCATCACAAGCTCTATAAACAAAATTTTAAATAACATCTACCAAAACGCCATAAAGGAAGTGGGCTATAAAATTAGTAGGTCCCCATGAGTTAGTGCATAACAGGATAGTCTGGGTCACCAACTTAAGGTAGCTACTTACACTGTAATCCATTAAACACATTTCAGAGTCTATGCAAGTAATTGTATGATTTAACACCAACGTCGGCATTTCACCGTGACATGTGGCAGACATTCATACCTTCATTGGTTTATATTCAACGCATTACAATCAAAATATTTTGGTTCAGCTAAGTATATAAGGATTAAACATTCTACTAGCACTGTTTCTCGTTTAGACATGAAGACAAGAGAACAGTGAACAAGTTTTTTTCCTAAACCAGTACAATGTATAATTATAGACTACGTGTCGATTTATCATCAGCGTCGAGTGTTTTACTGCACTCTATTACCTCTAATACATGATTTGGCAGCTTCAATGAAGGTACAGCTTTGGTTATCAACACAACCCTGTTTTCACTGTCGCATTCGAAACAATCAACAGAGAAATGCTGCACACAAATATATGAGAAGTCCGTCGGTGTCCAGTTGTTTCTGCCCGTTAGGTCTGTCCAGATTTGTCTTAGGTTCGCATCCTCGGGAAATCTATTTAAATTACATTTCTTAAGGTAAACTAATTTGGTTAAAAATAAAATATTATTTGATATTTCGATTGTTGTATCATAAATTAACTCTTCAACAACAAATGCCTTTATGTGTTGTCGTTCACATTATTGACAGTAGGTGTGAAAAGATAATATAATAATGGAAGGCTCTACTAAGACTACAGAATGAAATCAAGTATGTACTATTGTGACTGTCAGGTGTAATCTATAAATAATAAATGAACACAATTCTTACCTAAAAAATGAATCGGAATTTAAGTTTTTCGACTCTTCACATCCTAAAACCGCACACGTTTTCGTAATTTCCGTGTCTGCTTCAGTGTTCTGCTTTAATTCAGGTGCTACCATTGCTGCAATTTGTAAACACTTATAACAAGTGATTTATTTACCTTGTTATATAATTGATAGGCTTTAATGTGTACATACCGACAGGAGTTTGTTTAGATTTTGTGTCTTCAGTATCTTTCATCTTAATAAGTGCTTGATTTAAATTCATAATAAATGAATAGTAGACATAAATTTGGCGGGATTTCTATATAAAGTATAAAGAATTCTACTACCTATTTTAACATTAACTATGAGAAAAAACTAGTTGACCGAAATGAAAACTTTTATTTTTTCTTATTAAAAAATTGCATGCTTGGCGTTCACAACAGTTTCTGTGATAGCAGGTTATATCCAATAGTCTAATCGCCTTTAACATACTATAACTGATATTTCTTCTTATATCTCTTGTACAAGCAACAAATTTTTAACTTTTTACATTTACTAATTAAAACACTGATTTTAAGTAGTTTTTAATAAATACAGGATAATTTGTTCTTCAATATAATGCATATTTTAAAATACCATGACATTTGTTTATGATACAGATTAAAGAACATCGAATGAAAGTATTGTACATACGAAATGAAGAAAACTAATGCACTAGTATCTATGGATAAAATGAAATTGTCATGTGAATCTATGATATGTGAGCTATGGTATGTGCTTCTTTATTTATCTGTGAATCTGTTTTCTATTTTCTGTGATGAAATGTCACAGTGATTTCATTTCATTTGTACGCAAATTTTTGACGAGATCTTTGTTGTTACCGATTATATGCTTAGAAAATGGTTGACCCAATATTCGATTACCAATTTAGGCTGATCCTAATTGGCGATAGTACAGTAGGTAAAAGTTCACTTCTAAAATACTTCACTGATGGAAAATTCGCAGAGGTCGGTATCATTAGCTGCTGTTTCTGTCTTTGTGTTTATGTTATACTCTTGTTAGGAGGAAGTAAATTACGCATTATTTTTTAGCTCTCTGATCCGACGGTGGGCGTTGATTTCTTTGCCAGGATAATTGAAGTACAAGATGGTACAAGAATTAAATTGCAACTTTGGGATACAGCTGGTCAAGAAAGATTTAGATCCATAACGAAGTCTTACTACAGGAACTCTGTCGGTGCGCTGTTAGTGTATGACGTGTGCAACAGATCGAGCTTTGAGCACATACCCTTGTGGATGATGGAAGCCAAAAGGCATATTGAGCCCCACAGACCTGTGTTTGCTTTGGTTGGTTGCAAAGTTGATTTAGTGGGTACAGACAATAAAAATGGTGCCAGAAGAGAGATATCTTGCGAGGAGGCCAGGATGTTTGCTGAAGAAAATGGTAATTGTCAATATTTACATTTGTAAATTATGTAATTTATTTGACTAAAATATGTCAAATGTAGCATAGTAAAATAGGATCCAAGGTCAATTTGGTTTGCATAAATTTATTCTATACATGTATTCAATGCTAACATGTTTGTAAATAAACATGAACTGGGGTTAACTACTTACATAGTTCTAACATGTCCCATATTTAATGTATTTATAATAATTTAAAAACTATTCCAGTTTGGTTTTGCCTTTTAAAATTTTAACTTGAATGACTTGGTACTAAAAATGACTCTGTGTCAAACGTGAAAATTTCTAGATTTTTAACAAAGCTGCATTGTAAATGGTTGTATTGTATTTGGAATGGTTTAACGCTCAAAATTATTTATTGCTACGGTCAAGTTAAACCATAACATGTATGAGCTAATTATGTTGTTATAAAGGTTAACATAGAAAGAGTTGCCTGATACTATGTTTATTAAATGTATTGATTCTTTTCAGGTCTCCATCATGTGGAAACATCGGCTAAAACGGGTTTGAATGTGGAAGAGGCGTTTGTTTTGGTGGCCCAGGAGGTTTACAACCGTATACAGACTGGGGAGTACAAGGTCGAGGATGGTTGGGACGGGATTAAAACAGGGTTCAACAGACCTAATGGCATGGACTTCAACCTACTTGAGGCTGAAACTGTACAATCCACCTGCTGTTAGAGATATATATGTATATATATTATATTATTATTTTTGTACATATTAACATTTGTAATTATCATAGGCGCGTATCACGTAAGTATAAATTTATTATATTAAACGTAGGGATGTTTCTTCACAATACGCTGCCAACTGCAGACCTATATACACAGTAAATTTTTTTTTATCATTCACAATGTGAAAAATACACAAATTAGTAAAACTTATTCATCATATTTGTTATTTGGTACTACAAAAAAAATATAAATGGACTTTTTAATTTATTATGTATAGTAGTAATGCATTTTTAATGGATTTTGTGTAATAATTTCGAAAAGCACATTTAGGGTTTTACTGTAATGTTTTATTATATTTTAATATTTCATGTTAATTGTGGCATGTTACTCTTAAAAAAAACTGTATGAAACCCCTATCTTCACAAACCTCTGATGTATGTGTAAAAGAATATGGTTCTGAGGCTATACAAGATTTGGAAATTTCATTTATATTTATTATAAATTATAATTTTTTCAATGAAGTACAATTGATAGCCATTTACAATTGTCCAACTTTCTATCTATTACATTCATAGTCACAAAGAACACATATTCTATGAAATTCGGAAATGAAAATAGCACAAGTTAAATGTATGACTCATAAATCTCAATAATATCACAACCAAAGACATGATTGTTAATTACATAAAAACTTTGCGAGTAATTAGTTTTTAATGTGTTAGGTTACTTTTATCAAACATTATATCATAGATATCTCTTGTACCTGCTAAAATTAAATCTAACATTAACAGTAACAAAAAAACAATGAAAGAAAACTTTCCCATAGTGATTATTGTGTAATAATGTTTTTAACAAGACATTTCTTTTTTTCGTGCTACAAATGTATTAATGTCGTGTCAATTGTGACGAAAATATATATTTTTTTTGTTATTGAAAAGAAACTCGTGCATCTAAAAATGTATGTCCGTCCATACAAAAAATGCGAGCCAGCGACTCATGGAGGACTGAACATTATTGCTCTTCGTTATTATTTACGTTAAAATAAAACAGTTTCGACGTGTATAGTCTAATATATTGAAGTTGCATGCATCTCATGCACACTTGTGGAATAACAGTTAAAACATCTTTGCCTTTTATTTAAGAGTTCCAAATTAAAACGAAGAATTTTATTTACAGATGACATTAACAGAGGTTAGCGCTCAATATTGTATATTCATGTGAGACAGTTTATAATTTTACTACGTAATTACTACGATGTTATTATAATGCTTAAACGCAGTAAAGTTTTTGTTAATCACTATCTCGTTTTAATTCCGTTCCGTTTAATTATAATTGACCCGCGAAGTCGAGTCGATGACCCAATTTCTACATATCGCGTCTTTCAGTGCGACAAAGGTGCTATTTGATAAACTACGAATATATATATATATATTCATAGTATATATATATATATTC
>DWQX01004864.1:0-14125 GCA_018245475.1 Pharmacophagus antenor
TATATATATATATATATAAAATCTTTCATGATCAGGACATCTTTCAAAGCAGCTTTATTAATGTAAATTTTGTAGTTAATAGAGGCAAGAAAAAATAGACATATTATAATAACAAAGGATAAAAACATTAGCATTCATAAGACATCCTTTAAAAAATTTATTACAAGCTATCAGATTTGATTATGGATTATTTTGTTATTTTAGTTAAGAAAATGTAAAATGATCTAATAATTATGTATTTCTCAGACTTGTGGGATATAAACAGGATAATCAAATAAGTTATAAAAGCTAGACAAACTGTTTTAAGTTCCTACATCCTTCTTATAACCATTGTTTTCCAAGTAATAAGTTTATAAAGCAAACTCATAAATATATGAACATGGTTACATCCTTTCTTTAACAGTTAAAAAATAATAATCACAAAAACATCAGAAATTAAAAACAGAGAATTGAATTTGAACTTATAACTGTAGCAATCTGAAATATTTAACTAACAAATTAGTTATTTTTCTAACATATTTTAAATTCCAGCCAAGGACTTAATGATTATATGACATGATAAAATAGTACCAATGAGTGTTATGAATGAATTGTAGATAAAAATAGTGAATTATGCTGATTATATGAAATACATTACATATGTGTTCACCAATGAAAAAGTTTTGGTCATATAACATATACATAACCAGAAACAAAAGCTATTGTTTTATATTTATATTCAGTTAGCTACTTAAATTATTCACTCTACCCAGGATATAAACAATTAAAAGATAATTTTTTTTCTTATTTATGAATAAATTAAACTACTATTGAAATAAATCACCCCCTGAAGTTATAAATAATAACATGTTCGATAAGTCCAAACTAACTTTGCAAACATCATTCAGGTCTTCTGTAGTAAAAAAATAAATTATGTCAAAATAGTTTCTGATATATAAATATATTTGAGAAATATTAGCATTTTTTCCGTAAATATATAAATTACACTTTTTTTTCTATATCAATGAACTCTTACTATAAGTGTACAAAATAAGATAATATTATCTTTACACATAAGTAAACAACATGTGACTGACAGTACAACTTAAGCCATAGTAAACTATATCAGATAATACAATGAACTCTCATAACAGTTTCATTGTAAAAATAAACGTATAAAAACTTATGTATAATTAATATGTATGTGAATATTTTACGATAATAGATAATTTGTTAACTACCATCATAATAAATTAACTTACACTAAACTTATGCGGTAAATATTAATAATTATTGTAACATGTAAAACACAATAAACCTTTTATTTTTAAAAAGGATTAGGCGGAATATTTTAGAATTTTTTCGACATACTTTGCTTATCATTATAAAACAATAAAAGTATTCTACTTACAGTTACAATCACACAAGATACGAAATATCCAGTTCTTGGTCTTTAGCACTAGTTGTACCCAAAGCACAACATATTCACTGGGCAAAAAATAAAATGAATAACCGTTTAATCTTTTCACTACTGTTTTAGACAGCTTACAGATTTACGTAGAAGTTAATATTTCTTATGACTATATTTTATAATACGTTATTTACTCAATAAATATTAGTAATAAATAAAATCGACCATAGACCCGACTACTTGCATTCAACTGAATAATCCCGTTCCATTTACACAATAGTCCACACCACAAGTCCCAGGGAATATTGCGCACGCATCTATAGTACAGTTCGTTGTTAAAATGACATTTGAAATACGTTAACTTGACATCTGAAGTTTTTTGTTGCCTGCTACACATTTATTTTCGTTACAAATCTCTGCAGTTATTTTCTATAAAATTTTAAAATTAAAAGTAAGTCAAGATGAATTTTAGTTAAGTATAAAAGTAGTTTGTACATAAGCTTATTTAAATTTATATTTCTGCTGAAATCGTAAATTTTACAAATTACTACTCTTATTTCCGAACTATAAGAACAAAGTCAAAAATCGTTAGTAAATTTCAGAATGAAGATATGTGATCAATGACACTATTGCAATACCGAAAAAAATTGTCAATAAATAAAAACTGACGTGTACTTTATTGATGAAATATTCGTATTTGATGAATTTCCTTCAATAAACATCATAATGTCGGATTCTGAAAGGATTCTTAACAATGATGCAACAAGAGAGAACGAAACAAGAGGAGAAGGTGATGCATCAGTTTCGGATCGAGAAGCATACTTTCAGGCGCTTCGAATGTGGATTCAGCAAGCTCAGATGTACCAAAATATTACCACCTGTTTCCCTTATTACATGATGACATTTCAAAGTCTACATAACAATCCAACAAATATCCCTCTTTTAAATAACAATTACCAATTACAAGGACAACAATTTGCATTTCAAATGCCAAATATAAGACCACCGCCCGAAATCGAAATGCCACCAGAACCTCTTACGCCCGGTGAAGGTACTTAAAATTATTTTAAATATACCAAAATATTGACAAATCCCTGATGACGCTAATATATAATAAACTAAAAAAATTTCTGTATACATTAATTTTTGAAAGATGACCTTATGCTGTGGTATAATGTCCTGTTGCTTATTTAATACAGGTTTTTCTTGTGTAATTCAAGTAATCAATTATTTTTCCAGTAATTGCAACACATGGAGGATATGAATATGTAATACCACCCCTCTATAAAAGATTATTTGCTGAATTTATTGATTTCTTGTTGTTGTTTATTCTTAAACTTATTGTAACTTTCATAGCTGTGGATATGTTTGAGTTAATGTAAGTATATAATTTTTTTCTTAATATCTCAGTATTGTACTCCTGCCTCTGCTATAATACACATTGAAATGAAATTACCAAATATTTTTATTATATGTCTAATTAAAGTGATTGTATACAACATAATGAAAATTATAAATAGATATACAATTTGTTAATAATAAAACAAATGTATAAATTGTAGTTAGTGGTGTTCCTACCATATAAGTTGACATCTGCTTTAAAAATATTGGTGCATAATATGGTTTTTAAATTTTTTTAAACTTTATTATATAAAATTATGTTACCTGCATTATTAAATTGTCAATTTTTTTGTTTAATTGATCAATGATGATTATAATTATCAATATTTATAAAGATAATGTATTTTAATGGTCACTATTAAAATAATTAAGGATTGTAAATTGAGCAGTAGTTTGTCAGCTTGCCTTGTAATGCGGAAGTCCTGGATTTAAATTCTTACCCCACAGAAGTAGTGTAGTGTGTACGGTGGTATGGTTTTATAAAGCCGCCTGGCTAGCTACCACCCTGATTATCTATCTACCGCTGTAACAGCATTACTACCCTCTGGCAGTCATACATGTGCAAATCAGATGCATTTTGGACCAACAGTCTTCACCATCTACGGACTCATTGTCACTTAACAAATGAAATTGATGCCTAGTTCTAGTCCATACCTAGTAAAAATATTCTACTATTTACTTACAGAGATTTAGAAAAGTTTGACTTTAACAAATTTAGCGAACACTTTGAAGACTACAAGTCTGCAATGGAGTTGACTTCAGAAATTTTATTCTTAGAAATTATTTACAGGATTCTAGTATGTATTTATGAGGTAATCTCCTTTTTTTTATATTTACACTATAATGATATTCTTTTGGAAATTTCTCTCAACAATTGTATCTTATTATCATGTAAATTGTTTTCACATTTATTCCAAAAATTTTAACATAAAACTGTTTTCTGTATTTATTTTGATATTGATAGTTTGCTTTAAAATTTATGAATGTTATATTATTTTTATAAATATTGAAATGTCTATTAAATTCTTATCTATTTCATTGATAGTTTTTTTTTAAAGTAGGCAATATACAGTATTCGTTTATCATATTTTTTTTGTTATAACACAAATATTTTATATCAACCTAGATAATTTAATGACAACTAACTATTAAAAAGTGTTGTTACTAAAAAAAGTAGTCAAAATTATTTGTGCTTTACTTAGTTATTTTATTTAGCATTGTGTCCGAGTCCACCTTATGTACAAATCTGTGCATTGAAGCTTTAAATAAATATACTATGTTACAGGCATTTTGCTTAAGCAGCAGTGTTGGTCGTGCCGGAGGAGCTACACCGGGCAAAGCTCTGCTTGGTTTAAGGGTAATTACTGCAACTGCTGTTGTCCCTGTTGAGGGTAGACCAAAAGAAACTGTGCTATTATACCCTGGCCGCTCTCTGAGTTTTTTCCAAGCACTAGCAAGATCACTGATGAAGAATTTCCTAATTTCTCTCCTGTTTCCCCTATGTATTGTATTTTTTGTGTTTCGCCACAATCGCACTGGTTACGATATATTTTGCGGTGTCATTGTGGTCGAAGAGAACATGTTTCCGCCAAGGAGACTTAGGCCATAGACCTCTGTGATAAGCCTAAATTTTTGTTATACATCTTTTCAATCTTAAATGACATGTCATTGCTACTTGACCTGTCTGCATGTTTTTTAAAAGTCTACCAATGATTTCGGTGGGATGTTTATACTTTGTTTTTATATTAAGTTGCAATTATTTTAAAGTTTATTTTTAAAGCATTTTTTTAATCTTTACTAGAATTAAGGAGCTATGCAAATTACAACACTAGATTTAAACTACAAAGTTACTAAAAATAAAAAGAAATATTAAGATATTGTGAAACCGAGTACCTAAACTTGCTTGAGCTACATGAGAAGTGAAAACTTGAAAAAATTTGTGATATTCAAATTATTTTGTAAATATTCTATTGTTAGACATAAAAACAATTAAATATTATAAGTGTTTTATTTATTTCTTATAGATCGTTTTAATTTATAATTAGAAAAGATATGATGAAAGTATGCTAACTCTTGGCTACCACTTTTCTCCGATTTCATCAATTATCAAACAAAACTAATCTCACTGGCTCAGTATCATTCTTTAAAAACCTGTAGTGTTATTGAAAATAGCACTCTGAACTTATTCGTAATACTTGAACATGTGGTATACTGTATTAATAAACTATACTTCTGTGCTAAGTACTTAAAAATAATTTCCATAATAGAATATTGTAAATCAATGTTTGCAACTTTAAATCATATATCTGCAGCAAAAAGTTTACTTATTGAAATACCCAGATCATATTTCAATACTTTGTTCTAATAAAGATTCCAATTCATTCATACTCTATACTTGAAGAACATTTTGAAAAGGTGTCCTGTACAAATGTTGACACATTAAAGATTTCTGTTGTTGTCACCGTTATATATACTATGATATATTTTTACTATTGAGATCAGACTGAATAAATCCTGTGCTTTTGTAATTCAAAATTTAAAGAATAAAACCAGGAATTACTATTAATAAATAAATTTTAATATAAATTTACAATTAAATTAGAAGTTTATGTCAATATCCGACCAACCTTGTATATGTAATTAAAAAAAAAGATTTTGATATTAATAATGTATTACAATTATTAAAACTTATTATTGTAGAAATTGTTACGTTACTTTAGATTCGACATAATTTGAACAAACCTTTAAAATTTCTCATTAAAGGTGCGTTCATATTTTAATTTGCTCTATCAAATAAGAATTATAAAAAATAATTGTCACAATTATACACTACCATCGCTTTATTTAACAATGGAAACAAAAGTTCTAACCTAGTAATAACATATATGATATACTCGTTAATAATTTGTAATACAAAAATTTTGCTGAGTTGGCTTGAACATTGTACCGTCAGTCTGCCGTAACGTGGCGGCGCTACGCTCGTGTGTGCCGCAGGAGTGGCCCGACCCGAACTGTCACTGTTCATGTAGTTTTCTGTGATAAGATTTACTGTGAAATTATAGTTTAGCGTATTTTAACAATTATAAACATTCACGATGTCTGCATCAGGTGAATTCGGTAACCCCTTACGCAAATTCAAGCTCGTTTTTCTAGGAGAGCAAAGTGGTAAGTGGTAGTCGAAAATTTTTCCGGTCGTACATTTTTAATCCATAGATTTTCAACTTACGACACGTATTCGAAACTCTGTCCATTATAAAATAACTGTTCTTTCCGATATCATAAATTAATATAATTACACAGCGCTCATTTTCTTATTGGAATATCATTTGACGTCTAAAGAATTGAGTTTGGATGTAGGTTACAAAGTGGCATCTTAATAACTACAAGAAATTCTCACGGAATTTCTTGGCTCCCGTTATCAAAAGGCCTTTGATTATCACACGTGAGTTATTGAGTGCATTCACACGGGACTTTGTTTTCAGTGGGGAAGACGTCGCTCATCACAAGATTCATGTACGACAGTTTCGACAACACTTATCAGGTGAATTACAGTTTTTTACTATTACCTTTTAAAACATGTTTATTTCGTTAATTTTCAATTATTTATATTTTATAAACACAATAATACTCCTATGTTGTAATTTATACAACCTTATGGTTAGGTAAGAGTTTACCTGAAATATGAAATTGTCTTACATATAAATATATATATGTATATTTTTGAATATTATTTTATGTAAAATGATTGATTAAATTTCTTTCAAGGAGTTTAAATTTAAAGCTAACCAGTTAATAATTTTATTCCTATTTTATTTTCTATTTATTTGATCTAGTTTGTGTGACTATATACTACTATTTAATTTTAATGTTAGTCACCTTATGATAAAAATACAAGACAAATAAATTTATGTACAACATGTGAGTATTGTTAAGTTGATGAATAGATTGTGTTATCACATTTGTAAAATATTTTGTGATTGCAATTATAAGTACTTTGTTAGTAAATTATATTAAAATGTTTTTCTATTAATTAGATTTATATGTTTACATTAAACAAAGCAAATCTAGTCTATTTGCATTGTTTGGATGTTGTATAATTTATACTTTGTTTCATTGATTGATAAAGAAAACTATGTAGATAATGAAAGTTTTTGTAAAACTTTTTAAATATTTAACAATAAATAAAATTATTTTCTTTCTTTATATTTTATTTATAATATTTACATATATAGATACAAAATTACAACCAAGTAGTCTGTTACTATTTATATGTATTATTTACATTACAACAATAGCAAGAATTGCCTTAAATAGTTTTTAAAAGTCATCATTGATAATTTATTTAATTTAATTTGAAAAAGTTTATATTACACCTCTTTGTCGTGCGTTTGTAAAATAAATACAGTTTTAATTAAAAATATCTGTAAAATCATTGAGAGTAATTAAAATGTATAAATGTTTTTTTTATTTTGGCCAAGAAAAAATGGTTTATATGTTAATATATGAAGTGTAATGAAACATGGAAACAAAGTAAATAAAATTTAATTATTGTTAGAGAGATGGTATCCAGTGAGCTAAACCATACAAATCAGAGTTGCCTTTGGAGATCCAGCTCTACTTGCTTGTCTTCAATTTTCTTTATTCACTTTAAATATAGCAGTAGTGCTGTTTACAGGTAGTATACTGTACATGATGTGGTTATTACACCTTTTGTTTGAATTATATATAGCAATATACCATGCACTAACACTACAAGGAAGAAATGCTAGGGCTCTCCTTAGAATATGCTTAAGCACAACTGAGATGCAACTGCGTTTTTCTTGGAGCTACCTGACTACACAAAGTAAATTGAGAATGAACAACGAACAGGTTTTAGTGGGTATAATCCCAGATAACCCTGATTTTCCTACCAGAAGGAGGAATATAATATGGAACTTGAATGATAAAACGGAAAAACAGTATCACACGACTTAATGAGACCAAGATTTTATTCGCGCAAATTTGTGTCTAGAAAACAAGTACCATATAAAATTGCATTTAATAACAGTAACGGACTCGGCACGATGGATCGAATTTCGATTATACGCGTAATGCAAACGTTTGACCACTGGCCGCCACCGCTTCTGTATTTTCACAGGCCCGCTGAAATCGTTTTTTTGCTTTCACGTAAATTAAATTGACTCTTGTTTGTTGTTGTTTTATATACAATTTTACTGAGATGAAATACGAGTTAACTGTTTGTTATACAATCCATATAACTTTAGATTTTTTTATATCGCTAATGAATTAACACTTGACCTCAATTTCACATACGTTGGCTATAAATAAATAATGTTGATAGATTTTGATGTTAAATTATAATCAGGACATAGATCGCAAAGCGCGCTCGCCCAGAATGCTGGAACTCACAGGTATAACTACCGGAACACAGTTGTTATTGTGGCAGATTGACTTTGCGGATGAAATCTTGCCGGGCGGATTCGGCAAAACCTTTCCACCGTCCAAGATATGTTTTAAATTTTTTTTTCGTCTCTCTCAAATCTTGTTCCGCACAGGCTACCATCGGTATCGACTTCCTGTCGAAGACCATGTACCTCGAGGACCGCACCGTACGTCTTCAGCTGTGGGACACCGCGGGCCAAGAGCGCTTCCGCTCGCTCATCCCATCGTACATCCGAGACTCCACCGTTGCGGTCGTGGTTTACGACATCACCAGTAAGTTTTAATTTTTATTTAGCTTCAACAGTAATATACAATCGTTCTTAGATCTACAGATAAGAAATAAACAGATCAGTCAGTGGCGTGCCCCCATATGCAAGCCCAAACTTTTAAATATGCACTGAAATAATACATTACATAATATTCAAATACTAACTTAATTACCATTTTCTCGTACTAATTTGTAACGAAAATAATAAGAGTATTTAAAGGACTGTAAAATAATTTTTGAAAGATTCGACTAGAACAAATTGTTTCACGTTCATGATAACTGATAGAATTTTAAATATATGTAACTACTGTATCATAATTTAGTACAAATTTATCGTATTTAGTTCCTCTAGATAAAGGAACTCCCTTATATGTAGGTCAAATTTTACATTTCCCAATGTTCTATATTTTTTATGTGCTCGTAATTCTACGTGCACTACGCCGAGAGATAACATCTCATCCGTGTCGTTGAGTTTTCATTGAGCTTTGTAAAATATTACTCTCGACAATAATTAATATCTATAAAAAGAAAATATCTAATTGCTATTTTCCGCATTTTTTTAATTGTAAATATTACGGCTATGTATTTGACAGCAACTGTTCGTTCTGTCGAACCTATGACATCATCCGAAGATACTACGTTTAGTAGCGAAATATATAAAAAAAACAAAGACTAATTTAGTCAAAGTAGTGGGGATTAAGAAAATAGGAAATTAGCAATTTTTTTTGTGTTTTATAGATATAAGTTATTGACGAGAATTAATTTATACAATAATCATGAAATTCCGCAAAGTAATGCACGGATCATTAAATTAATAACTAACGTAAAGAAAGGTTACCTTATACGTCGTTACGGCTAGTTAATGGATAGGAATGGCTGAAGCTGTGCTTAGTGGCATGCGTTTGAGAAGTCTAACAGTGAACTGATATGTGCATATATAGTGATTATGATGATATAGTAACAAATGAAAATGTTATTTAATTATATTAAGAGCCGGAGTAAGCTTCAGAATGTGAATGCTCGTTTATTACACATTGCCTACTCGGCGAACCGAATAAATAACCACTTACTTTATAACATGGTTTCATCAGTAGTGAAGTCCGAATGGTGGTAGGGGTTTTTCGATACCGCCTACTGTACCAGTAGTATCATAGATATGAGTACGCTTCAACCATCTACGGCCTTATCACTTTGTCACCTAACAACATGCAAAATTGAGGTCAAATGTCAGTCCGCAGTCGATAAAAAAAATTTTACGCTAAAATTTATTATTTCGTAACTTTTGTAATTAACATCTTTGTAAATTTATACACAATTGGGTGTGCCTAAAATGCCGTCATTAATCTAGTTCGGGTGAGCCGAGCGTTACTCAAGTTTATTAGAACGTACAAATGTTAAAGTGACATTTTGTTCGTATAGTAAATACAGACCGTGTGTAATAGAGGTCGAACTATTTCACTTCGTTATAAACGCTCTCAACAGTTCGATTGCGTATTAATCAATTTCGAATCGATATTCGAATGAATTGAAAAGTAATTCACGATTGTGAGTCATATTTAACTATTGTTTTTCTCTGTCTGTATCTTGCAGTTATATAATATGCTAACATAGTGATATCATATCATATGAGATCGTGTTACGCTTGTGGTCAAAAGCCGTTCGCAACGACTGACCTTTACTCGAAGCCAACCGCAATGATGCCAACGTGGAGGATACATCTCACATATGCCCGCCTGGATATTGTCTATCACGGGCGTGCCTACAGGGCAAGCCCGAACACAAAAAATTTTTTAATACATAGCGTAATTTTTCTATTTTATTTTGTCTTTTTTTTTTATAACGGTCTTTCGGGTTCGTATGTCAATGTTGTCTACCCGGTTCAAGTTATTTAACTGTTTAGAGTTCTGAAAGTAAATTTTGAACACTTTATTTACGCATGTTCAGAAATAGCATTGACAGCAGGCAAGCGGCATTTCTTAAAAACTCAAAATTTTTAAGCGATATGAAGAGAAATGCATGTCACTCCAACTCTTTCGTTTTGTTGTAACATTAATAGTCATAGAAAATTGTGACAAAACCGTAATTAATAGGTTAAGTTTCGTTAAAGTCACTAAAGTGCTTCACGTCAGTTGCACAAGGACGCGTTATTAAAGTTAACTGTGTTGAGTAAAAAGATTATCTTTATGAAAAAAAATAGATCAGAATTTTTAAACATACATTGCGCTACGAAGTAATCTGTTTTAATTAACGTTCTTTCTAATTCATCAGAACTACAATAGGTTGGTGATTAAAATACAAACTTAGCTACAGTCACACAGACTTATATACTTATATACAGACTTATATCGATATAAAAATTTATTTACTGCAGTATTTTAATATTCCAAATCATTTATTACATATATTTCTCAACTTATTTTTAAGTAGTTTTTTTTATCAACCGTGTGTGCGTGTCTAATCAATAACAATATTACGAAAATGTAAACCTTCATAGGTAGGTGATATCCATTAACACTAGAACTACCGACGCTTTTAATGTACCCATTTGCATTAATTAAAAACTTAAAAGAAATATTAAAAAGTTCGAAAAATTTAATATAAAATTAGTATGATAAAGATCTTTCAAAGAGGACAAAACATATTTCATCGAAATTATTAAATTAAATGTGAAAGGGGAAGTGTTTTGAGCAATTGGTGCAAGTCATTTGGACTGGTTGCTAGCTCTTGTGTTAAATAAGACGACCGTCTGTGTGGATTTAGGTAATCTTTCATTACGCCCGCCCGCAGCCCGGCGAGCCTCGTCTGAAACTTATTAAATATTTTCATGAGCCCGCGCAACATCGATTTTTCTTTTTGGCGCAGCCTGCGCTCGCGGAACCGTGTCTCCTTCAGGCGCTCCTCTTACCGAGAGACATTTTCTTTTTATTTCCGTTCCGAGGAGAATTGTCCGTTTAAAAAAATATAATTGCGCTACGTGGTCACGCTCATCATTAGGAGATTTGCACGAAATATCGAGAATAAAAAGGAAATTAAAGAAAAAAAAAATACCAACCCTGTTTTCTGTAGAAATTTACAGGCGAGAAATCGATGTTTACTATTTTTGCCTACTTACTTTTTAATTTATTTTTATGTCATTTCGAAATAGGATCTTTTGAACTAAAAACAGTAATCACAATCGAATCATTCAATAATAAGTTATGTGAGAGCGTGTTAATACATAAAACGAAAAGAGATGTACACGCCGAATTGGGAATCTCCTTGTCGGTTAAAAAATACGATTTCATCGCCCTGATTATATGGTATTTATGTTTAAAACTTTGTGCATTGTTCGTACATTTATGAGATTTGTTTTTATTTTTTGATGTGTGAATGATTTATTAACTTATATGGAAGTGATACGACTACATATGGTTATTTATTAATTAAGCGGAAAGAAAAAAAACCACTGAGGTTACATAAGCTGCGTTAGCATCGCCCGCGGCTGCAATTCAATGAACCGGTCCAAATGAGGTCATTGAACCTCCAAAATTCGCTTGGAACTAAAAATATTCTCCACTTGTATCATATTAGAAATATTAATGTCATTGTATTAATATTAATACGACTCGAAAGCCGAACATTTTGAATATTTCTTTTTGCTGCAGTAATAAAATTTCTTTTTCAGGGCCCTGATAATTTGATTAATTAATAAAAAAATTTCCTTTTTTGATAAAAAGAAATGAAAGAAAATGTTGCCATAAACGGTAAAAAAGGGGTACGATTTTTTTACTCTATATGGCAACATTGCTTTATATTAAGTATAGAGAACTTTTCATCGTACTGTGTTTCTTCAAATGATGCGTCCCGTAAGCCTAGTTAGCATATACATTTTCGATTAGTCTGTGTATACACCACCCCGCCTGTGTTCGATTTGCAGTCGTCCTTTTCCACGACGACCTTAGGCTTTAGTACACTGTAAATATAAAGTAATGTCGCTCTCGGGTATTGTGGTTACGGCTGACACGTTGCTTTTGATTAAACGTGAACGTGACTCATCGCAGTGCGTAGGACCTTTACCACCTGCATATCACTAATATGATATCATCTTTACTGAGTTATAAAGATATATCAATTTTGTTTATCGATACCGATATAATATACCTTCTTCCCTAATGGAAAAGGCAAAGGAACGAGTCCATACAGCCGCATATTTTAAAATAAGAACTCGGCAAAGATTTTAATGACAGTGAGATTTATAAGACAATTCTAAGTTTGTTTTCGACCATGTACAGTTTCAAATTCGATGATGTCCTAGAAACAATTTAAGATTAATGGCATCGAACATTGTCAAGAATGGACATTATTATTATTATTTTTATTAGTAGGTTTCATGGTGGGCTCTAACATGACTTAGAAAATTTTTTCAAAAGATTTGCATATATGAAGAACAAAAGAGTTGACCAGGAGTGTTTCGAGTTTTTAAGAGTAAAAGAGAAACGTTCAGTGTGTATAACTCTAGGGCAGTCTTTCGTGGACGACGATGTATCCGTACGAGCCGGTAACAACTTTCGAAACACTAACTTCTGCAATAAATTCTACTCGCTTAAAAAACATTAAATATGATGTAAATTGAGTGGAGAGTGAATATTTAATGGGCGACGTAAGCGGCAAGTCGAAAATTCGCTTTGCGTAACGTTGTTTGCAACAAAAGTAACAGTTGTACGGTACACGTTAAATAATAAATGTTAATAATTTTTTTCGTCTACATCTCGTTGTTCGTTCTGTTATATAAGTATTTTGTATTCTTTTTTTTATTTTATATTTCTTGCACCCGTTCTATCTTCACAATCCTCTAGTTTGACTGTAAGAGAATGCCTCTTGACATTACGTCTGCCTTTCTATGCAGTCCTATGATACGAAAGTAGAAAAAAAAATTATTACAAAAAAATATTGCAGACATTTGAGCTCTTGTAATTTTACTCAATAAACATGATATGAAGTTTAATTAAATATTATATCATTTTTACATTCCTCTTGCGTACGCTGAAGTCATTACTGAATAGTAATTGCCTCCATAGCCCTTCGGCTAACCGCTTGCATTATACGTCAGATGACGTAATTGGTAGATGGTGGCAGAGTGTTTTCGAGCCCGCTCGGCTAGCTACCGCCTACACTTTGTTAATCACAGTCACTTGAGAGTATTCTAAGCCAACACACATCACCATTAGCTTTGCCGTTTAATGTCATCTAGAGTTTGGATCATGTTTTGGGCTAGTGTATAAAAAAAAGTACATTGCGTTAGTTTCATGACCGATGTATCTTGTAACCAATAATATATGTTTCACTGACGATCTCCGTAGCATAGCGGTTAACCGCTTGCTTCGTAACACGAAGGTTCCGAGTTCGATCCCGGACCACATCAGTAGTGGAGTCTGGATGGTGGATTTGTTACGATATCGTCTGTCTAACTACAATCCTCAATATCAATGTGCCGAAATAACAGTGTTGCTATGTTCCGGCAGTCACACATGTGAGAGCCAGAATTATTTTGGGCGAGCACGCTTATCTATCTCGGATCCCTTTGTCACTTAACATTGTGTGGAATTGAGTTGAGTATCTATGCGAAATAAAGATAATAAACTAGT
>DWQX01004865.1:0-14124 GCA_018245475.1 Pharmacophagus antenor
CCCCCCCCCCCCCCCCCCCCCCCCCCCCCCCCCCCCCCCCGGGAGTTGTGAATTTATTTATTTTGTCGGTAACGAGCTATCGCTTGATTACATTTGACGTCAACGCGTCACTTTTTTTTTCTTTTCATTATAAGTTTCCTGTAGGAGTGGTCCGATTATATTATCATCCAACTTTTTTCTCTGGCTAATGGGTAATTTTCAATTTTGCTAGGTGTAAATGTATTTAAGTAATATTCATTAACACGTTTCTTAATGTCTCTATTAGGGCAAATGCGTATAGTTGACTATATGTATAGTTTTAGTACTAGCACTAAATTTAACTAAGAACATATACGAATGCGTCAGCAGTACGCTCGGCAAGAAACAGGATGCGGATATTTACATTTCTAATTTTTGTTTGGTGTTGTATACACATATATTGTTTGACAAATTAAAAAATTTGTCGTCCTAGTTGAGCTGTTCACGCTGTAAAAAATACTAAATACGGGTCGGGGCGAGATGATAATGAATTTTGTAGCAATATCTTTTTTACCTTTTTTCAATTTGTACTTAACCACAACATCACCTGGTGTTAAGTGATGATCTGGTTTTTGGTGGTAAAGCGCACAAACCTAGAAGTAGCCCATTCACTCGGCTCTTAAAGACGATACAATAATTTTTTTTATTTTTGGCACCGCCGGAAATGCACCGAAATTTAAATTTCTTAGAAATCACATGTAATATAGATACTAAGTATAATGGTAAAAAAAAAATTATTTAAACGCGCGAGTTTTATGTTATAACAAAAACGAAAGGCACAAAAGATGTTATTCTTTTATAAGTTTTGGGTTTAAAGACAGCGCCTATTTAGTGCACCCGTTACTTATGCATTGTAATAAAACGACACCACAGTGGTATCGTCGGCTGTCAAGCGATACCTTGCGAATTACAACGCTTTGGTGTCGCCGGACGGACAAATGTTAACATTACCGGTTGGATAACGTTAATAAATCGGTCGCGCCCCCCGTCCAGCTCGCGTCGCAGAACAGCCGCCGGCGCAGCATGGAGCACCTGCGCAGGCTGGCGCGGGAGCTGCGCGCGGTGCGCGCGTGCCGCGACGACGCGCTGTGCGAGCGCCGCGCGCTGCTCGCGCGCAGAGAAGGTCTGCGAGCGCGCTGCCTCAGCCTGCGGCGGCACCTCGTCCAGGTGCTACGACTCGGACCTTTTTTTTTTTTTTCATAGTAATATAAAATCAAGAGAACGGCGGAACTGACCAGACTATGTTCACACATTTTTTTTAAGAATTTGCATACACGGAGCCTTCTCGTGAACTAACTTCTGCACTAGTGGCTTACAGGAAACTAATATCCCAAATAATATAGTGAGAACGCCGCAGCCCGATGTATCTAACAATTTTCGAGTCCATCGACTAGGAGAATAAAAAGTTTAGTTAAAATTTGAATCCTTCCTTCCTCGCTTTAGGGTTGTATTTTTAAAACACCTTTCCTAGTGGATACCTATACGTCAAAAGGGAACACACCTTCCAAATGTCACGTTTGTAGAACCAACGGTTCAGTTTACGTTGTGCGTTGATATGCACATCAGTCAGGACGTTTAGTTCAGTCAGTGAGGTTAGCCTATACACTATGGCGGAGTTCACGCAATAGTAATCAGTAATCACGAAAATTGCAGGTGCTAAGAGAGAGATCCGATCCAACGGCAGTACCCGAGGTGGAGTTGGAAAGAACAGAAGAATCTCAAACGAAACCGTCCAGTTTCAGTCCTAGAATCACCGAGACCAAAACAATTAACTTTAATAATAGGTTAGAAGACCCGAAGAGCTTCCGTGAGAAGCTGAGGGAAAGGGATATTTACGCCGACGAATTGGAGACGGACCTCAAGATCTTCGAGTGCCGCATAGACAAGCTGGTGCAACAGAGCGTTAATCACATTTACAAAGAGAAAGAGAAGAAGAAGATATGTGCGAAAACTATATTCATAACCGAGAAAAGTGTTAAGATGAGTGACTTGGACGATGTTAACGAGAGTGAGGTACTCAATTTGTCGGTGAAGGAAGGAAGGAGAAGGAGTCACGGCAGGAAGCAGTCCGCGCCGAGGCGGATCGCTTATGTATGTGCGGATAATGATGGTGAGCAATCATTGGGACTATATTTTTTTCTTGACCGTTTCAACACTGGCGAGATGTACATATATCACTACGCGATTGTATGCCGAGTGGAGATCATGCGTCTCCTCCGAAACGCTGACGGGGTTCATCTTGTGGGGTTTTAATAAGTAAAAATTATATATAACCCTGCTAGTCTACTAGCTTAAAGTGTAAGGTATCTTACGAATGTTGCTTATGACTGCCTCCGTGGCGCAGTGGTTTGTAACGCGGGCCACAGGAGTGGGGAAGTCTGGACGGTGGATGGGTTCCTCCAGCCAGCTACCCAGCACCCACAATGTCTCAATGACGGCGTCGCTGTGTTCCTGCAATCACACAAGTGAGAGCCAGATGAATTCTGGGCGAACACGCTTAACCACCAACGGCTTCATTATCACTTGACATCAGGTGTAATCGAGGTCTAGTGTTAGCCGATAAACGATAAATAAAAAGAACATTTCCCCCGATTCTATGTTACTTAAAACAGAGCAGGATTGTGCGCTACCACCCTCTATGTCGTTATTTTTAACACCAGGGACATGTCACAGGCCAAGCAGTAAGTTCGCTTTCGCATTAAAGCACTATATTAACACCAGATGAGAATAATGTTGGCACATAATTTAATTCTCAGGGAAGTCGTCATCGTATACGAAACTCTTTAACACTCGTGTGTGTCCGAATTTTCAGTGTTTTTTTCGTCGTCCTGTATGGTAACTATGGTTTATATTTCTTTTTCTAAAAAAAATATGTATAAGGATTGATGTATGAAATTACTATGATCTCGAAAAGGATACTTTGAGAAAGTGTCCGTGAACCTATTGTCAAAACAATCTTAGTTAAAAACACACAAGTTTTCCCGTCCAGCACAGACGAATTGTTTATTAAAATAACGAAAAAAGGTGTTTATTTGTGAATCCTTTCGCTGCTTAGCGTAGATTATTTTAAACTAATTTCCATTGTCATTTATATTTTGCATAGCATAGTTTAGCAAAGTTATTTTATTTTTTATGGGATGGGAATATATTTAAAAAAAAAACTGATAACGCTTAACACCCTCCGAAAGGGTTAAATTAAATTGAATTTATTGCTTTTCTAATTAAAACACTAAAAGCCATTATCGTTTTGTAATATAGAAACGTTGTACAGTGTACGTCAAAATAATTAAAACTAAACATGGAAAAGAAAGTCTTCGAAAACATTCTGGAAGGCTAGAATTTACGGAAGATTTGAAAATTTACAGATGTTATTTATTATTTTTCTCTCAATTACAGATGGCGTCCTTGATCTGAAAATAAAAAAGGAGCCGCAGTGATGCCGGCGCTATAAAGACATAGATATGTATATATGTATGTATATATAATTATTATATAAGTCGTTATACTATTTACACGTATGTACAGACCAAAAAATTATTATATTTGTAAAGTTTATTCAGCGCGTGCTGTTGATTGTTGCGAATCTGTTTACGCCCTTATATTTATAATCTATGGGAAATTTATCGCAAATGTCAGATGTCAAGTTTGGCGCCAATTTTGATTTTATTTTAATTAGATAAGAGAATGTATGTTTGTATACATAGTGATATCTTTTCGATGTTTGAAAGCGAATTGTGCAGATTTTTTGGCGGGAAATAGTTTTTTTCTTTCCTCGTCACTATTAAGACGATGGTGCATAGTCGATCTGTTTTGAAATAATTTTAGTTAAGTATGAGACATAAATCCATACGTTATGTGTATTTTCGATTATTATTTTTATTGATGGTTAAGTAAAATTTTGTAGTCATTAAGAAAAAAAAAACTTTTGTCCACTTTACCTTGCTGGTCCATAGTACAAGGTAAATTTTTAATTAATTCACAATAACGGTGTTAGATATTCGGTTTTCATAGATATCATTGTGATATCACAAATTATATATCAAAGCGATACAGGCTAGCTATAATACCTACGTTATATATATTTCAATTTATACAGCACAGCATCACATGTCAGACAAGATTCTTATTAATCACTTCAATCATTTTGATTAGGTGCTATTTAGTTATAAAAACACGAACAAACCGGACACACAGTATTTGTTAACCTATTTACCGTGTCGTGATAGTTTACAATTATTTATTTTGTTTTATCTCAGTTATACATATTAATAAAATTAATGGATAAACGTCATCATCATGTAATTTATCTTCATATTGTTCATATATGTTGATCATATCAAAACTGGTGAAAAAGGTCTTCCATTGATCATAGTACTTTATTAATAATGGTTATACTCGTTAAATCAGCTTAACTGGTTAATATTGGTTTGACAGTACCTATGGCTGCAATAGAGGAGTAAGAATATAATTAATAGCAATAAATAATGGGCTTTAGCTAACAAAAATATATTTTGATTCCAATATTATATATTGCATGAATATTGTGCAGTAAAATATTAAGACTCCTACAATAGTAACGAGAAAATAATTGTTTGACGTTTGAACAATTGTTTTCGCTCTTAGTTTTTTGACGACGAGTTGAGATACGTATCCGGTTATTCTTGAGCTATTAAAAGCAATTATATCGAAATATTGCTTATGTTTTTTATTCTTCCTCTAATTTAATTGTCACTTTTCTAAATAAACTTTATAAATTAACTTTACTTCTAACACGTGTCTTGTCATTAAAACAGTATTGCTATGTTCGGGTAGTCATACATGTCCGTGTCCGAGTATTCTGGGCGAGTATGGAACATCATCAACGCAATTAATGTTTTTCATAGTTTCCTTTTCAAGGCCATACTAATTTCATAATATCAATTATTATATTTCCTTTTTAGGAAAAGGTATATAAAGCAAAGTTGCCATAGAAGACAATGAAAAAAAACCTGAAATTCGGACACACGCAAATATAGTGAATGTTTTAAAATCGTGTCAAATTGTAGTGAAGTGCTAGCCCTGCCCATAAATGTATGAAAATCAAATTAATGAATTGAGTGAATTTTCATAACATGTCATTCTTGTTCAGCACTTCCAAAGTGTTCAAAATTATTTAGTTCATTTTAAAAATAAAAAAAATAATAATTGAAACTAAAAATATCCTTTCATATAAACATAAGTTTATAATGCCTAGTCACTCATTGATAGTGGTGTGTTTATCCGAGTTGAACTTTATAGTAATATTTGAGTTTTTATATTAATATTTCTTACACGTATATTTTGTCTATAACAGATTTCTCTTAAGTTAACAATTTTAAAAGACATTAAATAACGAAAAAAAAATATGCATTGCAAATATTCTTAAATAAAAACAATATATTTATATAAAAATGAATTGTTATGATTATTAATTATTAAGGATTTGAATGTATTGAATATTTATGAAATGGATATTGTTTGAATGTTAAGTTTGATCCATAGTAATGAGCACGCTTGTGTCTATAATTTTTATGTAAATGATATTTTTTTATCCTCCTGATTATTTTTTTAACCTCTTTAGTTTTGCAACTGTAAAATATGTTCAATAAATATTTTACTTTCACGTCAAGTAATATTTGTAAATGTAATATTATCTAAACGGAGGCATCTAACCAAAATTGTAAAAATTGTGAAACAAAGTGTGTTGAGTTTGATATTAATTTATTAAAGTTGATATTTAAAGGTCCATTCGTACGGCATCTCTAAAAGTCCTTCCATTAATTTTTAAATATTTATATTACCTTAGGTGTTTTTACTTTGGCTGGGATAATTAGGCATAAATAGGTTAAGTAAAGGTTTACTATTATTTTCACTAAGTTTATAATTACCTTTACGGATACTAAAATTCCTGTAATTTTGAGAAAAAACATGCAAATGTGCTATAAAAATAACTTACTTTTGTCCTATTTTACTATAACAAATTATTACAATGTTATACAATAATGAAAAAATAAAATACCGCCAAAAAATCTGACACATTTTCTACAAAGGCAGAACTTTACAAATGCTCTAAGTGCATGTTTTATATACAATTAACCTAGTTGTAAGTAAAAACTATCTCTGAAAATGACCATATTATGTGATGTTGAGTTTTAATAAATAATTATAGTTATAACGATTGTATTTATTGAATTTCATTTCATCTTATACTTTGAGAGTTGTATTATAAATGTAGTAGATAACAACCTGTTATAAGAATGCGACTTCTTCGCAGGAAATGTAACAAGCAAAAGGTTCTACGCATGGTAAGTGATGAAGTGATTTCTCGATAGCTTTAACAAGACATTTTTTATGTCTTTTCGGACGTGTAGATGTTCAGGTAAAGCTATTTGTTTTTTTTAAAGGATTCTTTTTAATAAAAGAGAGCATCGACTTTAATTACACATTTGTATGTTTACTTTGTGGTGAAGTATTTATCAATAAAAAATATGAAATGTGGTCTAATATACAGTACAGCATTAAATTAATCAAGTTAACTGCCATCTTTTGACCATAGTTTGATTAGTTTATAATAAGCCTATTATTAAAAATACAGAAGAAAATAGGGGCTCCATCTATGGCTTAATAAAATAACTATTAGATTTTTTGGTAAATTTTTCGAATATAATCTATAATTTACACAAAATATAACCGAAAAACCTTGTTACAAATATAAGAGATGATTTTTGTCTGCCGAACAGATAGCATCTTCGATTTTTTTTATTTAACAATAATATTTTTTTTAACTGTCAACATTAATCTTTAAACGCAGAGCGAACTCTAGCGATAATCGTTGTAATTGATCCTTTTGTCTTCTTCAATCCAATATGGCGGTAAACAGCATATGAACGGTGCAGAATGTTTTGATTTGAGTCGTACCACAAAAAACTAAAAAAAAACTAACGAAACCCGAAAAAAAAATAAGCAATGGCCGGCACGATTGATGTAGTACCGTGCTGAGAACGCGACATGTGTGATAACGCGCGCGCTTTGTGTCAACAATAGTATTAAATTGTGAATTCGCTTTTTATTAATGGGGTAATATTTACTAAATGTTGTCATTAATGGTGTTGTGCGATAGTAGTTTACGCGCTAGATATGTCTGCCGATGATAAAGACACGACATGTCCGACCACGAGTGAACAAATATCTAATATTGTGAAAATTAAAAACGGTAAAAGCGTTGACGGGAAATGTCAGAAAAGCAACTCGACTGCAAAAGCAAGGAAAGTTTCATTTCCTAAAGAAGAAGAATTGGTGACTAAATACTTCGAGCCTGCTAACCCTTGGCATGATGGTGAGTGAGCCGCGCTTCTAACAAATAACATGTCATCGGCACAATGAGTAAAGATGCCCTCTTTGTCAGCCCTTTTTATAACTATTTGCCCTTCAAATTCATTCATTTGCCCAACTCAGAAAGTCTTGGCAGTTGAGTGGCATTTAACGATATTGGAAACAATTTAGTTCATATTTAATATTATTTTTTAATTTATGATTAATGAAAAGAAAGATCATGACTGAGTTTCAATTCAAATCAATTTACACTAGGAAAAATCGTAAAACAATAGTTGAAATTATTTTTTTTTGCGGTTATTTTCCACCCATTCATTACCTCAGATAGGGATAATAATGTATAATATTCTTTATTATTTTTTTTAATTTGTAGATATTTATTATTTGTTTTTTTAATCTTCACTATAATTATAATCAGCAACTGTGAGAGTTCTTTATATAAATGTGCACACTAATTTAAAATGTAATATATTTAAAATCATATAAAAATGAAAAGACTTATTGAATATAATATTTTATTACAAAAATATAGATTATTTTTGGGGAAAAATTTTGAATACAGTTATTAAAATTTTTTTATTTCCCCCTAATGTCATATTTTATATCTCTTTACACAAGTATCCATACTGTGTAAATTTGCATAACTTTGCTTGAAGGAATTTAAATATACTCTTAATGTACACCTGTAGCATGGTTTGAACCTATCATATAACATTCTAGAATTTAATGGGAATCACTTAATCATTCATAAAATAAATTATAGTGATATTTACTTTTGCAACATAATTATTAACAGTGGAAATCGCAAAGGTGAAGCACTCATAGTGGTTTTGAATATAACATAATTGTACTGGGATTTTAAAAAAGGCAATGGGTTAACACTTGTCACCAAATATTAAGTGAAAATGATACCATAGATAGGTGAAGCCTTCTCATCATGTAATATACTCTTATGCGTGATTGACTGGATACAGCATTTGTAAAAAAAGCCCTACCACTCTTCTATGTGTTATATCCTCAAGTGTTAAACAAACTATGAAATCTCTGCACTTATTTCTCATTATTTTTTGCTAAGTAAATGTATGTAATTTGATTAAAAATGTAAATCTTTATTTCATGATCTCTTCATTCAAATAGAGTTGAGAACTGTCTTGAAGTTGAAAAAAATACTTACATTAGGAATAGCTATATTGGTTTATTTAATTATTAGAGTTGCCGATATCAGTAAGACAAATCAGAAATATGTTAGTGTAATTGCAATTGTAATGATATAGCTGAAGTTTATAATTGCGGTGTATTAATTAGGGATAAACAATTTTCCATGTTTGTAATGAATGGTATAAACAAAATGCCTATACAACGGTGTCTCTCATATGTATCATGAGACACAAGTCAGCAAAATGTGAGCCTCGGTGATGGATGCAATCCGAGCCTAAGCTGACTCGATTCCCACACTCACGTTATAATAATATAAGTAAATTATGCATCTAATATGGTATGAATTCAGTATTGCTTTAGCAATCATTTTTGTAACATGTGCAATTCCAAGAAAAAAGGATCCAGTTGTTTGGTATTGAGTTAAGAGCAGATTCTATCTTTTAGTAGTCTTTTTAAAATAAGGATTTAGGATGTCATTAAAAAAAGTGACACATTTTCTTTTATCAGACATTTGTAGCTGAAATTCTGATTAGCTAGATTTGACTATATATATAATCTTCAATGATTGACTGAAATAAAAAAAAACAAAGTTTTACTCTCATGACTCTAGTACACAAAAACATCAATCAAAATAATTTATTAAATTTGTAGATAATTGAGCATTAATAAATAATGACAATCAGCAATTTTTTTTACCCATTTTTACGAAACTTGTTATATTTCGGATACTAAATGCAAAGAATTGGATCATTTCTTCTTGGACAGCCACAAATCTACCACAGTTACTACACCAAGTTGTAAACACCCGACAAGTATCTCACAATTGTACCGGTAGTTTCTGAAACGCAGTATTTAAATTCAACAAGATGTGGATAGCGCACGGGTCGCCGGATTCGTGATCCTGTGTCAGATGGAGCTGCATTAGTCGTCAAAATGACTAACAGCTCAAACATGTTCGTGCGTGAAATGAAGTCTGTCCGATCTTCATAACGCTTTTTGCTTAAAATTATCGAACGTAAAACGTAGCTTAAGGTGTTAACGTAATTCGCTTTACGTTTATAAACGTGAGAACAAGAGAAAGACAGATTTCAACACACACTCATTGCTCTAGTTAGCTTGTACCCGATACGGTACACGTGGCCTGGGAGAACTTCTCATAAACAGGCACGCCTAGGAATGTGTTAACTAATCGAGCTTGCAAAACAAAACATGTGGACACATTCCATCTAAATGAATCATAGATTTTTATAAACTTAGTTCTTTAAAACATAATTGTTAACCTCTGCTCCCACGGCGCAGTAGTTAGCCGCTTACTGTAATCACGACGGTCCTGGGGTTCGATTCCGTGACAGCGTGACAAGTGGTGGCGGAGTCCGGATGATGGTAGCGTTGTTTCCGCACTAGCCTGGACGTCACCGACCCAATGACCCGTCTATCTGCCGTCATAACAGCGTCGCTGTGTTCCGGCAGTTGTGCGTGTTGCGGCCGGATCATTTTGGGCCAATACCATTTACGATCTCATTGTCGTTTTTGCAGACGCAGATGTCCGCAAATAGCCGCCGAAGCGTTTTTATCGTTGCGCTTACGAGCTGCCGTATAATTAACCTATTTAGTTCGAAAGTCATCATGGCAAAGAATTTTTTTTTTAATATAACAGTCGACGGAAGTTTCAATCTTTGAACTTATTAAATCCATTCCACACTACAGGAGCTCTCGTACGACGGTCAACCGGCTTCTTCCGCTGAGGGATAAAATCCGGTTGTAATCCAGATAATTGCTAATTAAAAAAAAAAATTCTGTAGACTAATAATGGTATATTTTACACTGGATTACATGGGATCCCATTGTTGTGACGGAAAAACGAAGTTTAAAAATATCTGTACACTCGTTGGACTTTTTTTTTTATAGGTTCTGACAACAAACTGTATACATTGTTTCGTAAAACGGGAGCTATATGAATACCTGCCATTAACGACTGCAGGCTCGAAAAGGAAACGGTGAAAATAAAAATTCGTGAATTCTTCACGTCTGGCAAACGTCTTCTACTGAGAGTTATATAAATAAAAATCTATTCTTCTAATACTTACTCTGGCGGAACCACCCACAGTGGGTCTTGGCCTCCGACGCGAGAAATTCTCCTAATAAAATTCTATATTCATACATTACTATAATGGTTGATTAAACATTGGCCAATTATTATTTGTAATATAAATGCTTTAAGATTAATTCACACGTATTTATTGGTCTGTTTACTGCATAGTTTCCTGTTAAACGCTATTATAGTTTTGGCAGCCTTGTGTGTTTCAATATATCTAGTGAACAATAGTCTAGTCGGCTTTTCATACAACAAAAAGCGAGTGGCACGTTGGTATAGTGGTAGTAACTCTTTAGTCTTTTACACCAGGTCTCGCGGGTACGATTTCCGCTCAGGACAAACGTTTAGGTGATGAATATTCAAGTCTGTTCAGTGTCGAATTGTAGATATATATTTAAATATTTATTCAAGAAAAAACCTTTATGTATGTATATCAGTCTCTGATAACTCATACTACGGGTGTTGCTGAGTACTATTTGTGAAAAATGTCACAGACGTAACGGACTGCGTTTTAAATGCAATCTCTTACCACGCACAACCAACTCATAAGTTCAGTTGTCGCCAGCGGTATTTCCGGCTCGACACGGGTTAGAGGCCCTCAAGAAAAGGGCCCACTTCTTCCTTAAAGGACGGCAACGCAGCTGCGACTCCTCGAGTGTTGCGGCAGCCTGTGGAATACAGTCTCTCCATTAGGTGAACCGCTCGCTCGTTTGCCTAATTTACCGATAAAAAAGAACACGTTTCATTATATTACTTTTTTTTTGTTTTGGCGGAAGGATCTTGGAACAGATAACCAGCCCTCTGCGAGGAACTGTTGCTCGTTAATTATTTCATGTTACGTTTGGAGGATAACGGGATTTCCCTTTAACGCTATGCTGGGATAGTTCCTATGTCTATAAAGCGGATCTAGCAGCATAACAGTGGGTTCTAACACGGTATTCCTCAAGACCACTTCGATTGCCTCCGTGGCGCATTGGTTTACCCGCTTGCCTTGTAACGCAGAGGCTTTGTGTTCTATTCCGTAGCCGCAGCAGTAGTGAAGTCCGGACGGTGAAAGTGTTTTTTGTACACGTCTGTCTACCTACCACACACAATGTCAATCTGTCGCCGTAACTGTATCGCTGTGTTCCGACAGTCTTTCTTCACTATCTATGGCCTCATTATCATTTAACATCAGTTCAAATCGAAGCCAAGCGTTAGTTCATGAGCGATAAGAAAAATGTTGACTCTACATCGAACCACGCCCACACCCGTTACAAGGCAATGGGGCTAACCTCGCATACGGATAAATATGATGTAAAAAAATTATAATAAGTACTCTAATTATTCCTGTCGCCCTATAATGATTCGCGAGTCCACATCACGTCCAATTTAACGCCTAGATACGTGAGCACTGGCTCCGTTTCAAACGCAATGACTCATCGGTCGTGTCGCATATTTACGTACATGTTCGCTGCCGTCTCTCACATGTACATGTTCGGTTAGTCTCTCATTTACTTATTACATCGAGTCAGGTACTTCTCCGCCTCGACTCGATTTACGCGAACAACCCTGCATGAAAACCTCTCTATACTAATATGCGCTTAAATTTTTTTTTATACTGCCTCCGGCAACATTGTTCTATACCAGTGTTTCTCAACCTATTTGGTCCCGTGTCACACTTTTGAGTAAAAAATGTTTCTACATCACCCTACACCCTTGCAATTTTTATCCAATGCCCCCCAAAGACAAATGAAAATCAAAAATGCAATTAATTACTTTAGCTCCTTTTTTGTAAAGTTGATTGCTCTATCTAAATGACAGAATTGCTCCCCTTGTGGGACCTACGCCCCACCTCGGGAAACACTGTTCTGGTACCTTTTCTTGCAAAATAGGTAATATATGAATACAATAATACATGTTACACAAAACTATTACAGACTCGAAAAGAAAACCATGAACATGTGTCCGTAAATCTCGTGTTAAGGGCGAAAATGAGTGATGCTTTTTTTATTTAGCCATGGATTCATTTGACCTCAATTGACTGATGTATGTTAAGTAATAATCGAATGGCCCGTTGGTGTAATGGTGGTAACCTCTGCTCTTACGCCGGGAGTTGCGGGTTCGATTGCCCCTCAGGACAAACATTCGTGCAATGAACATTTGTGTTTGTCCTGTGTCTGGTTGTTATATATATATTTATTTAAAATATCTATGTATATCTATGGGTCTTTGATAATACATATTACTGTAGTTGCTTAGCTACCTAAGGTAGGAAGAGAGTGCTATGTGTGAAAAAATGTCTCGGATATTTATTATTATTATAGTGCTGTAGATGGCGAAGCGTGACCACCCGGAACACTGGCTTTTATATGTGTGAATGCTGGAACACAAATGCTGTTATGGCGGAACTTGTCTTTGAGGGTGGTAGCTGGACAGACGGGTTCGAAATACCCCACCACCATCCAGACACCTCTACACCTGTGGCCCGCGGATCGAACCCGGGATCTCCGCGTTGTTAAGCAATCGGTCAACCGCTGCCTCACGGAGCTAGTCGAAATTTCTTAATACCACCCTAAAGTTTGTAAAGTTTCAAACTAAATGAAATGTTCAAAGACGGCGTATGATATTTTCGCACTATTAAGGATGAATTTGCCTGTCGGCTTCAACATGCTTTCTTTTAAATACTAGCATTATTATTAACTTTAATGTGTACTCTTTTTTGCAATGAAAAATAAAACTGTCATCAATAAAATCATACCGTAAACCTCTACGCGTAGGTCATAAATAAAATTAAAAAGAAAAATGTATATGTCAGCGATGAATTGAAAATCTCGTTGTTGCGGTTGGTTAATAATAAAGCGTTTCTATCCATGACGTAAGTTGACGGTTAGAAAAAAAATAAATATAAATGTGAACATGATTACTGCTTAGAATCCGATACGACAGTATAAAATTACATCATACAATATCAATTAGACACACCGAGTGTGCGCCCGCGGTGTGCAATAGTTATATTAGTTTAAATTTGAAACTATGAACAAATCGTATTATTGATTTTTTCGTTCTAATTGGAAATTTTAGTGCCGTCGTGTAATGGAGTCTGTTTAGTGGTAGGGTTTTTAGAACCCGACTTACTAGCCCCCTCCCCTCCCCCCCCAAAGTTAATCTGCCGCGAGAGCAAGTTGAGTTCTGGGCCAACGCGCCTCAACATTTACCGGCCCCATTGTCACTTAACACCAAGTGAAATCGAAAGCAAGAATTATAGCCCATGATCAATAAAAAAGTACATTCCATTTTATCATATTTTCACATAGCATATTATATTATATAGTAAAGCTAGATATATTTCGTTTAACTAATGAATGGTCAAGTGCGAGTCAGATTCTCAACTCGACGGGTTCCGTAATACAAAAAAAAAATTTAAACGTGTGGCTCTTGGCGACACGTTGTACAGGTATAGCTATTGTTAAGGTTCAACAAAATAGCTGATAGAATCACGTTTTCATTGTTATTGTTTGTCG
>DWQX01004866.1:0-14122 GCA_018245475.1 Pharmacophagus antenor
TATATATATACATATATATTTAATATAGTGCAGTTTTATTTACTATTATATACGACGATGACATATCATAATTTCTAAAAATTTACGTTTTCTTTATTACATAGTACTAAAGAAAATGCAAGTGTCAATATACCTGTAATAAATATTTTTGTCATATTTTACGCTGATTTTTATTTTAAAGATAAAATAAAAATCAGAAGACAATATGAAATAGAATGTCGCTTGAAAACAGCATTAATTATAACGACTAAAAATTAATTTACTCAAGATTCAGTTATTTATTTATGAACTCGAAATTTAATACAAATGTCATTTTAACCCCAGTAAATACAGCTTTAAAATGGATTTCGAAACCAGGTCTAAAATTTTAATATTCGTGTTAACCTACGTTGTACGTCCGAAGCAATCGGGTCCGAATGGAAATAAAGGTCCAATAATAACTGCGATCACATTTTCTATTAAAAACTTTTACTTTTTTTATATTATTGACGTTATTGCGTTTTATTTTTGTAATCCACTTATTTTTTTAATCCTATTTCATTGCACCGGAATGACGCTGTCGGGACTTGGTAAGCGATTTTCGAACAAGCTGCAACATTTACATCGAATCTTTATTTTTATCTTTATTGATACGATATTCGCACGTATAGTGTAAACAAAATAGAACGGGGCGTATTGAGTGGTATTGCGCGGATTTGTCTAGCATTTTATTGCATTGGTGGCATTTTATAGACGTTAATTTTTAAAATTACGCACAATCTATAAAACTCACTCTTTATTGCTGAAAGCACTGGCATCAACAACACATCAAATAGCCGGTGCTCATTAAATGACCATATCGTACTGACATTTTCAACTTTGCATAGGTAAAGTTTAACCTTAGTTGACGTTAGAAAAATAACGTAATAATAATAAAGTTTATTATTTATATGCACAATTAAATGTCATGTTTTAATATTTTAGCTAATTCAATAATTTTATAATAATATAAACAAATCCTTTCTTCTTTCTTTTATGGAACGTAGTCATCAAATAGTCAGGAAAAAACATTTTTTTCAGATATATTTGAAATATATAACCCTCTATGGGCCCGTGTGACTTTCATGTAACATTTCAATACGTTACCATTTTACACAGATATCCAAAAATTTATAGGTCGTTGTTACCTGAAAACCACATTGTGTATATATTGCAATAATGTTTTTCAAACTGAACAAATAAGTTCTTTAGTATAAATAAATTTATACCAAAGACAACTTTTTTCTTTAGTTTCCCAAAAATTCCCAAACTTTCACAAAAATTTAACCCATAGAGGGATAATATTTATCTTTTTAACTAAATTAAACTAGATAGATAGATGAAACGTTTATTGTCAATAAACAGAAGACACACACAACTAGTATGAAAAAAATCAAGCAAATAGTTTTTAGCTATAAATATCGGTGCAATAAAACACGCAAATCATTTATTTTCCATTTTACCTCCTATAGAATTTGAATTTCTTTTCAATTATTTTAGGATCATATACCAAAAAGAACTTTTGATCTACAGTGCATTTTTTTTTCATAATTACATTCATCGAATTGAAGTTAAAAACGAAAGTGTTGTGAAAGTATTTTTCGTTAACTCTTGCATCGGTAAAATAACTATAGTTTATTGCAGCATTACTTTATAAACGCAAACCAGTCTTTTTGAAATTCTAAGTGTGGACTGCAAGATAACTTTATTCATAAGTTTAATTAAATCTTACATTATTCATAAGCAGAATCAATAATTTACTTAATTTCCGGAGAATTTAATATACTTAAATCATAAAATATAATAAATGTTTGTTATGGTTTTCGTCAATAAAGGTATTATTACGAGTTTACGTGGCTGCTCGACCGTCAGGTATAAGGTCGATGGGATTTTTTTTAATTAATTGCAACACATTGCAGTGTACAAGGTACGATGACATTGTCTGTTCCGACCGGCTAACAATGGTAACCAAGTATTTTTTTTTTACATACGAAATAATGACGATAATATAGCGTGTACATTCGTGGATATACGGTGCATGCACACGAGCCCGTCAAACTGCAGACTGAAGTAATTCGTATGCTGATGTCCAGACGCCCGGACATCGCGACGTAATGTGTTAGAGCTATAAACTTTCAATCGGTGTGCTAACAGGTTATTTACTCGACAACAGAACTTGCCTTGCGGTTTCGTTTATGTCACCTTGCAGACACTAATTATGATTATAAAATTAAACTATGAAGTATTTGAAGTTATTGCATTACACTTTACTACTTTGTATTTCAATAGGATAATATACGATGTTTTATAAATATTTTCAAAGGTTATGTTTAGTTTTATAACGTCAATATTTGACTGCCTTCGTGGTGGTTAACACAGAGGTCCCATTTCGTTCGTTATACACGTGAGAGCCAGAAGTATTCTAGCCCAGCATGCTTTACTATCTACGGCTTCATTATCAATTATAAATGCTGTCAAGTTTTAGCCCTTTACCGATAAAAAAACGATTTATTCAAGTATCCGAATATATTCTAATTATGACAATTATGGTAGTATTTAAAATATTGTGAACTATTATTAACTACCACTAAAGTTTAGGAATATGTTATTTGATCTCCTTCGTCACTTAGAGCACCTTATAGGTTAATTTGAGTAATCTATTTCCAATAAAATGTTTTTAATAAGGATTAACTTGTCAACAACCCCAGTTGGAGTAATTGCGACGTGTGTCCAGCAAATAAAATAAACATACTCTTCAAAAATTTAAAATATAATTCTTTTAGCCTTATTAATAAATATTGAAGGATATATAACAACATTATCATAAGGAAAGATTTTAACTTTGTATGAAATATGATGACGATGCCATGTTTTTTTATATGATTCCTTCTTATATATACATTACTTTCTAAAATTATGTAATTTACAATGAAATAAACCGTTATCTATATCATAATTTTTAAGAAAATATTTATTTTAGTTCTTGGTCCGGTTATATTTAATAATTGTAGCAACGTTAATACTTAGTAATAACACTTTTAATGTATTTACAATATCTACTCTACCCGTTTTCTTTCCTTTATGGTAATTTTACAGTTCGCGTAAACTGGGTTATTGCAATCTGTGGCAATTATTCTTTTCTGGGTATTTTAAAAAAAATAGCGCATTCTAGGGAATCGACTTGTTAATTATTCGCTGGCTTTTGAAGAATTCCTCTTAATTGGTTTTAATCGTTCCTGACCTTTATATGTATGAGTTGTATTGAATAAATTCTGTTATGGCTTGATACAATTATAAATGACTGCCTCTGGGGCGCGGCGGTTTGTATTGTGGTGTAACCCATAGTTCATGCGGCTTGGATCGCCATTTCATTACCTATCATCTTCGCGATCTTCAACAATAGTTATCTTAAAATCCATTTAGTCCTCAAAACTTCATCCACGCTTGTTAGATGTAAGTGTGTTGATACATCCGATTTTTTTTGATTATACGAAGGGGATATAATACATATAGGAATGAATTAAAATGCAATAAAGTTTCCGAGTAGATTTTAGTAAAACTAACTATTTACTTCTATTAATGAAAATGCAACTTGTTAATCAATAAATGAATTCTTCTATTACTCTACACCGCATCAATCGATAACGAAGGCAATAGTCATTGTGAGCGCTGAATTGCGCAGAACATTGCTAACTAGATGTATTTAACAGAACATGTACGGTCAGTAAATAACTTACAATTTGAATGCTGTGTCACTACAGACATATTTGTTTTTAGCGGCTTTGCGTGTATAAAAGTGAGTTGATGAATTGTTGATTATTAACACTAGATTTACCGGTCCAGTCATTTTGACTTGACGACCCTACATAAGAAGTTACATATACTGATATGCGTTTGATATTTTTATTTTTTTATACCGCCTCTGGCAACATTGTTCTATATATTTTATTGCGGAGCAGGAAAAATATGAATGCAATAACGCACAAAATTAATACAGATACGAAAAGAAAACCATAAAAATGTGTCGGTAAATCTGTGTTAATTATATGAAATCAGTGCTCATCAACTGTCGTGCAATCAATATATAGTAATGCTTAAAGTCGATTTAAAAAAAAAGTTTGTTTCAACATGAACTTATTTTTATTTTTATCATGATTTTTGATGTTTCAAATGAATATGCTCATCCAAATGATGAATTATCTTTGAATAATATCTATCACTCCAGTTAGTAGTGTATATCATCAGGTAAGCCGATAATATTGAGTTACCCCCTTTAATCACTAATGTACACTAAAATTAATAAATCATAATTGGTACAAAATCTTAATATGACCACGAGAATAACAAAAGTATTTAGTCTTATTATGTAGGTATATGTTTCTGGGTTTGGGCTTGCACTGCAGGCGCAATACTATGTTCTGATGTAAGGTGTAATTATTAATAGATTGAAGAAGAATATTATAACTGCCACAGCCGATAAGATTGTATTTTGCTTAGTCTATAATATATAGAATTAAAATCTAATCGGCATATAGATAAAAATATGTACAAATTATATTCGTTTCCGGTACATCGTTCATAAACAAAAGAGCAACCAAAAGTACCGCAGATAAACTGCTAGATACAGATCAGCGGTGTCGAGGCGCTCTTCCTCTCATAATTTAAAAGCCTTATAAGGAGGCCCATTGAGAAAATAATCTTGGGCGTCTCTGGGAAATCGGTGATGACCTTTTATTGAGGTCTGCAAAAGGAACCGGCGTTGAACACAGTTGGTGTATCCAAATCTTGTGTGACTCAAGTATCTTCAACTTCAGTAGCGGATTAGTGATTTTGAATGTTATCTTTTGACTGCCTCCGAGGCGTAGTGGTCTACCGTGCTTGTCTTGTTATGGGAACGTCCCAGGTTTGATCTGGGGCCACAGGGCTAGTGAAGTCTGGATGTTGGTGAGATTTTTTAAACCCGCAAGCTAGGCTTGTTACCATACTCAATGTCAATCTATCGCTATAATAGCCGGCAGTCATACCTGTGAGAGCCATTAAAGTTCTTGTCCGACACGCTTTTGTTTGCTGTCTACGTCTATATTGTCACTTAACATCAGGTGAAATCGTGGTCAAGTTTTAGCCTATAATCGATAAAAAATCTTTTGTGTTGGAATATTTTGAAGCACATTTTTTTTTCTTAAGGAAAGCATAATCATAGTATGATAGGGGATAATTACATATTTCTTTCTTGTAATATATTGCTAAATAATTTTGAATTAAATATTAATGCATAAAAAATAGTACGTTAAGTATAAAATCTTGAACACTTTCGAATTTTGTGCAACATTGTCATATTCATAATACTTATACTAAATTTTATAATATTACGTATAAGTTTCAACGGCTATAATATGTACCTAGAATCTCACTACGATAGACCATATGTCTTAAAATTTATTTTTATAGAAAAATAAAATACATGCTTTTTTCCAAGAACAAACGCAGTTTATCTGTGTGGTATTTTCTAAAACGAAAAAAAAAATTGGGTCTGTGGAGATTTTTGAAACCTTTTGACCGAGCACCATAAAATTATCGTGTAAAATATGTATTTTTACGGTGTTGGTTTATGTGATCTCCTTTCTTTTAACTCACCATTAGATGACGCTGTAGCATTTTAATTTTTTAGAGTTTACACTAAAAATTGATGTAAGAGGGTATTACATAATAGATTATAAATATTGCGATTCAAGATGTTTACTTTTATCATTGTACTCGTAATATTTAACACTGAAACTCAGATTATTCAATCGGATCTGTACAAACAATTTAAATAATTTTCCCATCACAGTCAGTTCGCAACGTGCCCTTTTTTGAGAGGAACTCCATCATCCGTTTCCGAATAGGACTATCGTTAGAATAGGTTTATCGTTTTTTGGTAATTAATTATAAAGTTTCCTTACAAAATGTTTATTTTTGTCCGTTACGTCATTTTTATTTCGTATCATTCGTGTAAAATTTAGTGAATCGTTAAACTTTTTCTCTATCGGTTTCATAAAAAGAGAAGTGTATATATAGAATATTTAACCTTTGTTTTATTAGAAAATTAAAGTGAGATGATTATGGAATCATTGTCCGCTTGATATTAAATTAAAATTGCACGCGCACGTCGCAGTCGTATCTCACGCGTGTATCGTCGGCGTGGATCCTTGAGTTGGCAAACGTATTGGCTATCTAAACTGCATCGCGTCCCATCCAAATGCGCGTTGCATCTAACCGATTACTTTAAAGGGCGATTTCACATGTAGAAAAGGTATATAGGTTTAAAATTGTAACAAAATTACGGCAAACTAATGCAAATATTATTCCTCTTATAATTTACTACCGCGGCAATATATAGTGTATTTAAATGCACGTTAAAACTATGGTCAGGTAATGTGTCTATGAATAATTGTGCGGTAGGGCTACGCTCACTTGAATTGCAATTCAGATGAAATACATCGCTGCACACTTTCATTATGCGATTTCTTTAAACAATTGCAACTCCTCGAATGCTTCCGTGCGAATTGATATGGAAGTCAACCACGTGCACAATCGTTCATAGTCCACTAGTCATCGTTACGCATTGATGTGAATCAACCTTTAATGCACGCGTTAAGACCGCCGCGAGAACGCATGGGCATCATAAAATGATTTCTTTGCGAGTTCAACCGTGACTTCGACTCCGTGTCATAATTTAAAGTCTAAATAAAGTACTTTACTTTCACATATATGGCTTTTATGATCCGTTAAAGTAGCGACATTACATAAACAACTGACAATGTCCAGTCCTAAACGACTTTAAAAACCGGAGAGTTACCAATTCGTATGTCATAATCTTAACATAAACACATAAGGTGTCGTAGTTTCTTTTAAACATCTGTGGAAAAACGTGGTTACTGAAAATTATTGTACAAGTTTCTATTTATTTACCTGTTACTTTTCTTCTTTTTTTTTCCAGGTTGTTTCAGGGTTTTCCTAATATTTGACATTTATGCTAATCTTATCGTAAATTGCGTATGATAAAGATATATGTAAATAATTAACAATGCAATATTAAATACAACCACGTGTTGCCGGAATACCAAGTAATGTCTGGCTTAACTGACATTGGGGACGCTATGTAAGGAGATGTTTTGTTCAGTGTTATTGCCCTCATAGATTAGGACACGTCTACCTCGGCGCGGTGCGTAGACAAGTATGGCACAGGAAATCTGGACTTCCGCTCGTCTAGAATGTTCACCCGCTTGACAATGAAGCGCTAATGTATTTGTCCGTCTAATGTATGAAATGTGTAGTCGTCTAGCTTTTAAGGTCTACTGGTTCCACAAGTTTGTTCCACCGTTGATGCGTAATTCCTGCTTTTACTAAAACGTATGCTTGCCAAAAATGGAATTATTATTATAGAATATTTGTTCTATACGACATTGTTTCTATATACTTGCTAACAAATAGATAAGTTTTCACTAATGACATATAACTATAGCTGTATTAACTTACTATATCTCTTGATTTTAATTAGGTCAATGTAGAATTGTGATTAATTTTTTATGGTGCATTCAAAGGTAGACGAGCATCTGCCATATATTAGTATCCAACTATCCACGCAAGGCCTTCATGGAAAATAGCACGATTGGATTTGTTTCTACAATCACTTAATCATTTGTAACTATTAGTCATCGTGTTAGATGCCAAGGAGTTAGACAAGATCCTCTGCAATACCTGATTACGTGGTACAGCGAATCTTCGTCAGCGAATGGAATAAAGATCAAACTGATTTTCTGTTCTTAACATTTTATGAGTTTTAGTCCTTCACGCTAAAATTAGACAAATAACTTAAAAATATACTTGAAAAAAAGTTTTTCATTAAGACCAATGAAAATTATTAGTTTATAGAAAACAGAGATCAACAAAAATTAACAAGAAACAAATTAAAACAATCAGCTTAAGACAATAAATAGAAAAAAAACTTTAGCCGTTTCTATGTACATAAAAACAAAAGAATTCTCGTTCGCAGTTAGAAAAAAATAAAGTAGGCACAAATGTTCATATGTATGGCTTTAAAACAATTCCCGGAATTCATTAACGAAGTAAATTTCAAATTGCGAATTAGCTTTGAATTTTTTTTATTTAGACAATGCTTTAAGCCGCACAATAGAATAGAGACGTTAAAAGCAGTTAATTATATATTTTTTTCTCAGTTCTAATAAATTAATACCCAGCGTAACATGTTGGTTTTCAATAATTAAGAAATATTTTTATGCATTGACTGAGGGCAGGTAATAAAAATGTAATTTACACTTTTTCATTAAAGATTTGAAAACTTTAAAATAAAATTTATTAATGCTATCATTTTTAAAGGCTCTTATGAAATAAAACTTCTAATCGTCGTCGATAAATGGGAATAAATGAAATGAATAATAACCTCTTACGAATTATTAGCGGAGCTGATTTGGCACATCGTTGAAAATTAAAGGTGAACAAAACAAACTCACAAAATCCGTGTGGTTAGCTACCACCCTCAATGTTAATGTGCCGTCATATCAGCATTGATGTGGTCCGGCAGTCATTTATGTGAGGGCCATAAGAATTCCTGGCGAACACGCTTCATTATTTATGGTCGCATTGTCACTTAAATTCAGGTGAAATCGAGGTCAATCGTTAGCCCTTAACCGATAAAAAAAGGTAAAATTCGTAATGATGAAACCTATTTAATATTTCAGATTTTTCCAAAATTATTTATATTTTGAATTAACAACTATGTGCACGTAGCATTCTTATGCTATCGATTAGTTTCATTTAAAGAATATGCCTACGTTCCTCAGGAGTTAAGATTTTAAGTTTGTAACAATTTTTTTTTAAATATATGGGTGTTTATATTATCTTTGTGGTTATAATTATTCCTTCTTTTTAGATACCGCTTGTTTGCAACGATGGTAAAGCCGGGCTAGGTACTTCGGGCTCTACGCCATCGTGCCATGTGCCCACTTCCAACTTGGGTCCAGCTACCTTGCGGTTGGCCTCTCGCACCAAGATGCTGCCACCTCCTGCCAAAGCTTTTCTAAATCCATTAAATTATGATTCAGAATAATTCATTCTTTCATTCTTTTAATAACGTTTACTACTCAACTTTTATTGATGTAAATATATATTTATTGAGAACCCGATGAGGGACATTTATGTACATGTATGTATGGTATTAAGTATTTTACTTTGCCTTAATAGTGCTCTAACATGTCTTAACTAGAGAAAAATATTCTACTTAATAGAGGGAAGGAAACATTAAGTATAATAAAATAAGTGCTTTTGAATAGGTAACTTGAGACTAGTGCATTTTAATGACGCAAATTACATCGGCACTTCATGCCACATGTGATTATAGACAAGCATCAGATAAAAAACCACAAAGTACAATAATTAAACCGCTCCTGATCCGTTCTTAGTATAATATAACATTTCGCTAAAGCATTGCTGAGTAGATATATTATTAATGGATTGGCTTATTAATTGATAGAAAAATAATAATAATTGTTTCTCATCATTGGTAAAGATACGTTACATGTAATTACTATGGGTCTTAAGAAATCTGTAAGTACTTTCTAAATATTCCACAGGAGGCGCATTTCAGTTTAGAACAATTAAATCTAGGCGTGCCGCATCCGCTGCAACCATTGATTAATTTGTTTGTAGATGCGGTCATGCGTATATCTTTTATAAGTTCTACAATAAACGGGTAGTAATATTAATTGTTATTTAATGAAGCAGGTTTTCATGTCACATTTAATTAAAACTTAAAAATTATTCATGCCTTAATTTCAGTCTAGATACCAATCCAAAAGTCCTCCAGGGAGAAGCGCAATTTCAAATGGGTATTTTAAAGTAAAATATAAATTCGTTTTTCCCTACAGAATTCCAGTACATTCGTGTAAACGCAAATATATTAAATGCATGTAAACTAAATTTTTAGTACGATAAAAAATGTACGTTGTGGGTTATATTTAGTTATGCTCGTAGAATCGCCACTATAAGACGTGGCACTTAATGAAAGGTCCAAATGACTAGTATTCGCAGACAATTTACTAACGGGGAAAAAAGAATATTGATTTTAAAAGTATTAGTCAAACTACATTTTGGACTAAATGCAATTTAAAAGTAAGAAAAACTAAAGAATCGATTTAATAGTCAGCAATAACTACAAAAAGGTCAATTTAATTTTGATAATTGATGACGGGGAATACAATTTCACGAAAAAAATGTGTTTTTATTGATTCTTATCTCAGAACTAACCTAACAATAGATACAAAAACTACAATTTATATATTTATTTGACATTTTAATTAACTATAGTTCTAAATTTTGGATAATCAATTCAAGTAATTTCAAAACACGACTAAAATAGTTTAACTTTTACTTTAAGCTTAAGTGTATCACAGATCTTCTCTTATGAATTTTTATAAAGTACTTAGATTCTACTATTTTACTTTAACAATATCTTAATTCTGTTCTATAATTTTATATTAGCTATATAAAATTATATATAATTTATAAAAAAGTACACGATGTATAAAAATGTGGCTTTTATTTTGATGACTGGCTCGCGTGACGCTGTCGCCTTAAGCCCATTTTGTACAAGCCACGGGCTGAGCTTTCCCAGCGTTGATTACGGCGACCAAACTCAACTTGCATTACAGCGGTCGCATGTTCACATGCACTTCGAATTCATGCAAAACTACTTATATTTACATACTATACGTTATTACCTACTTGTATCCATACTTAAGTGAATGCAAATACCATAATTTATAACTTCATTATTTTATATTGAGGAATAATATTTTCATATTTAATTATAAAGTTTATAAGGGAAAACAGAAGCATGAGTTGTAATATAAAACGACAAAATTACATAGGTAAAGTATTATTAGTGGATACGTTACATCACTTACTAAGTTAAGTTTCCACGATAATAACATTTCTGATTAATAATTAAAACGGTTCAAGCGTGAAGTAAACAGCAAAATTTATGGAAGGTATTGTAAAAAACAACACGTAACGAGGACCTTTCAACAATAATGGTCTTTTATAAGTCGATAAGTGCAACCCTTAACGGTGATGGTCGGGTAATATATTTTTAATTAAAAATATTTCATTACTTATCACTTTACGAACTTCGTTTATTTATGTGTAATTGAATTTATTAAATAATCAATATTGTTTTTTTTTTCTATACAGAATTAAACAATCCTCTGATAATTATTTTGGCTGTAGTTACTGTATTAAGTTAAGGAATTTTTTCAATGGAATCCCGCATATTTCTGTTATAGGACATTAACAGAAATTAGATAAGAAACTTAAAAAACTTAAATTATTATGCCTGCATTTTTGTTTCTTACCGGGGTCTATTTTAACTATTCTCACGTAGAACCTAATTGGCCAATATGTAAATTTATACATTAAAACGTTACTGCCTATATATGAAAACATTAAGATTTGTATTAGTTTCTTTAAAACGACAAAAATATTTTTTACTTGCTTACACCATAGGCCACGCTGAATGTTCGTCTAGTTACCATAAAATGTGTTAATCAATTGAGCAATACAGTCGTCGAGTATTTTAATAAATTCAATGGTCTTGCTCATCACTTCAATGATAGTTAATGACACCGTTGTTTAGTTGTTGTATTAAGCTTGTTCACGTGAGTATTTCTTTATTATATTTGTGTGAAAATCATTTTTTAATCCATATCACATCGATTCAATTGTTTCTGACGTAATTGTAATTCTTCTTGTACGATTTTAACATAATGTCAGAAAGTGATTTTTTTTTAATAATTTTGGTTACTTTGTGACGAGAACTATAAGTGTCAAATCAATAAGCAAATGCTGTCCGAATGTAGTTCAATGTAGTAAGCGATTTAATTGTCTGGCAACATATTTGTTTTCTGTATAGTATTGTCGTCGGCCATGCTCACAATGTATAGTTACGTGTGGAGAGACTTTAATACGCCTACAACGATTACTCGGAGCTCACTGCGGACGAGTTAACGGCAATCCAAATTATTGTGTTCAATATTTCTAAACGTCAACAACACTTTAGGTTAATCGTAAACACTCAGTTTTATGTGCTGATCGCGGTACTTCTGCTGCAATACATTTAATTGTTCCCCGTTTGACTTAAATGGTGAAGTGGGCGCACGAGGAGGACGACAATCGTTTCTTATAACGTTTAATTTTAGTCCCTGGCTACGTACAGCGCCTTCTCTACAAATCCTGTGATTATTCGTTCAATGTTTAGTAAATATTTTTTAAATAGAAAGTAAACAGAAACAAATAAAAGTTAATGTATTTTTCAGTAAAAGATTTCATCGTATTTATATTGAGACGACCGTTTAATATATAACAATACAAACACTTCTTACAAAAAACAGGAACCAATAATAAATAGAAACACAAAAAATAAAAGGTTTGAACAGAAATGTAAAACTTATCCAAAATCATCGTTTTGATATCACACCCTTGGACTAGACTTATTTTGTTTCATGGGACATTAACTAAAGTAAATTATTAAAATTGCACAATTTTGTTACCTATTTTACCACCGCAAAGTATTTTTTTAATTGATATGGCTCCTACTACGTTCTTTTTCTCACCACTCATTATAGGGTTATGCGTTGTCAATGACAAAGAAAGGAATACCGAGAGAACCTCCTTTTCGTTGTCGGATAAAAATAATACTAGTTCCTTGAATAATCAGACAAAATATAATAAAAAAAAAAACGGAAAATTAAGGTACGTGTGAGGTCAATTAAACAACAGTCAATAAATGAAAATATGATAATAAAACTTACAAGTTAGAAGTTGACTACGGATAAATTTTATTCTTTTTTAATTAGGTATCAAACATCCCGCCTCATTTGATATTAAGCAATTACTGCAGCTCATATTATGTCTACATATGCAGTCGACCCATGACAAAGAAGGTTGTACATGATCATAATTTAAATAGATTATATAATCGTTGACAATTTTATTACTCTCACCATTTGATTGATTATTTTTCACATACTTAAGCACAATAAAGCCGAACTGCTGTTGGCTTAATTTAGTCGTGGTATTTCAATTTGTAAGTTTTGTGGAATTTCGCGCTTTATGATTTGGAAAATCGTGGATTCTATCATCGCTGAGCTTGAATTTGTGGCGAATGAAAAATCTGAAAAAACCGACAATTTTCAAGAATAACAGAAGCCCAGAGCCTTCTCTGTTGGATTATGTTATTGACTCGTTCTATTGAAAAGACTGGCTATAAAGACTGGCTGTTGTTAAAAAATCGTCGTAAATGTTACATTTATTTTGTTTTTAAACTTAAACTTCCTCATCTCTTCTCCGCATCGCTCAAGGTGGATTCATGATAATGCCTAAGGCATTAAGTCAGCTTTGCACACTTTGTGTATAAATAAATAAATAAATATACGGCTAAGAGGTCTAGCAGTCAGTGGCTGTAGTGCCATACAAGCCCGAAAGTCCGATACACTCCATTTAAGCAAAGCACTGTCACTAAAATTAATAAATCATAATTGCTACAGAGGTTGAACACGACCATAAATACAAATGTTTAAGGTATAAGCTCGAGCTTGCACTGCATTTACGCCCCCGCTGGAAGTGGGAAAATATAGTGTACAAAGAAAAGAGTGAATAGATTTTTTCTAAATTAGTACGATTTATCATAATGGACTTCATGTCCATTAGGTAGGATCTTAATTACGAGCTCGACTAAATAATGTGAAAAAGAAAACTGTTTTGGTGATCATAATACTACTTCTAACTGTAAACTAACCTTTAAAGTGTACCTATTTAATTATTATAATGCGTTTAAATTATTTGTATTGTGAACAGAACATATTTTTTTATGTAAAGATATATATATATATATATATACAAATACAGATCACAGGTGAGATGGTCGAGGGCGTAAGTGAAAGGTCAGGGTGACCTCGGACGTGGGGCAGGTGGCGCTTGAGCCGCGCATTACGTATGCGCCGGCGGGTGCGCCGTCTACGCCGCTTCCTGTGCGCCCCGCAACCCCCCC
>DWQX01004867.1:0-14122 GCA_018245475.1 Pharmacophagus antenor
ATATATAATATATTAATATGAATTAGTAAACTAATAAGACAAAAAACAGTAAATGAAAAGTGGGAAAAAATTTAATTAGAAAATGACATAAAATTTTTAGACATTTAAATTTGTGTAATTGCTTTTAAAAACATAAAACCGTTCACATAATTGTTATATTGGTTGTTCAAAATACAAATTATTTTAAGAATAAATTGTTTACATACTTTTCAATGTTTAATATCAGGAAACTGCTAAAGGACAACGAGTACTTTAATTGATTTAAAAATGTATTTTTATTATTTATAATTATCCACGGAGAAAAGTTCATTGTAATAAATATTATTATATTTTGTAATTACTACAACGCACAATACAAACCGTAAACTGGTATTACGACTTTTTTTTTGTGACAGATGTATTAACGGTAACATTAAAAGCATCATAACGTTATACGATAGATCCGATAAAAACAGACAATATCCTAATGGCCACGATCATATCGATCTTTATAATAATTAAAAGCATTCGTTATAAAAACTATAAAACAGATGTCTTTCTAATACTATATTGTTCCCGATAAATACATATCGAAATATTATAATACACAAATATGATCACGTCGTTGACAGTTATGAAAACACAATGCATATAATTCTTTTTGTGTACATTTCTCTTATAACAAAAACTCGATTACAATTATGACATGCATTATAAGGTCTACATTGCATAAAATTAAATTCACAGATATAATTATTAAATTTTGTATAAAACGATAATAATTCACAACTGTCTCATAATTTTGATAAAAAAATATTTTTATCTATTTGGTTGATTTCATTAGAACACTGCTCGGTTGTAATGAGTACAATATGTGTAACGTATGTTAATGAAAGGATGTTACCAGTAAACAATATTTATTAACGTAATTGTTTTTTTTTATTTATTTATTTAAGATTGTTTATCTTAAACAAACAAAAACAAAATTTAAATAAAAAAATATTCCAGTAATGTATGAGAACATAAAAGACATTCTATAATGGTTATAATGCAATAATTTCTATAATTTATTTTTTAATTTAACTTTAGTAAATTTTTATTATGTTCCCATATTCACCAATTTTTTACAGCGCCATTTATGTAATATTATATGTATTTATTTACCTTGTTTAATAAACAATGTTGCAAGTTTTGTATGTAAATAAAACTCAAGTAATAAAAATACTTGTCAGGAAACTCAGCGTGCGCAAACAACCTTCACTAAGTACAAAACGATCAATCTTTGTGAAGAAAGAAATTGAATCTTTAAACAAATATGGCAACAGTTAAGAATAAACTTACACGCGAACAATAAAATCTTTAAAGATGAGATTTAACTCGTTTATCCTACCCTTGGCACGGATATGATATCGAGTGGAAGGTTAGAAATATGTCTCGTACGTAATTACAAATATTTTATTATTACTATTTCATTTAAAATTATACTTAGCTACCTTATTTAAATACTAACATGTATATTGTTTATTTCCTTCTTGAAATATCAAATTTCTTCATAAATAATATTTTAAGTCTTGCAACCAATTGAGTTTAAAAACATTATACGACCATCTTAAATCGCAGTTGCAACCCGACAAGTGTTTCGGCTGTCTATGGGCCACGGTGATCACTTTCCATTAGGTGAACCGCTCGCTCGTTTGCCTACTCTTCGTTTAAGAAAATACTTAAAGAAAAAACACTAATGTCTCTTATACCACCTTTATCATACTCGAGTGCATACATGTTAGTACACCTGTATTTAACGTTATCGCCATATCAATCTTAAATTCGCAACACCTTTCCGCCTCCTGAATTTATTAACAGTGCTTTATATATTTGTGATTGTGATAGCGCACGTTTCCTTGGACACGGATGAAGTGACGTCATATTTAGTGCTCATCGAACGCGTGCGGTGAGCGCGATGCACTAGTTCATTAGGACTGTCCGGAACGTACGTGTAGTTGTGACCTATACATACTAATAATAATATCGATTGTAAATTCTGTACAAAGGATTTATATAAAATTTATCAATACTAGTAGAACTGTAGACAAAAACATAAAAAATATATAGCACATGCATATTTCTACTATCAGTATTAGTTAAATAAAAATGTTCTATGCAATAGAATAAATATAGAACAAGCCCGAATACTAATTTGTACCCCTACGTAATAAAAATTTGTGATGTAATTTTTTTACTCTTCCATTGGTTTTATTTATTTCAAAAATTTTATGGACAATATCTTGTACCCAAGGCAAATTTAATGCCGTAATGACGAATGACGAACTTAATGACTTAATACCAATGATCTTCGTCTTAAGACAACCTATTATGATTTATCAATTTTAGTTCACATCATTGGTCACACACAAAGTCGAACTTTTCAAGATATGCTTCCCGTAATGTTGTCATAAACAGTTCGAAGATTTTTATTTACATAAATGCATTGTGGATTTTTTTAACATCATTAAAAATCATTTCTCCATATCTAGAATTCGTTCCCTGAAAACAAGCACAACCATTCATTACACGGGTCGGGTCGTGTAGGGGAGGGCCTGCAATTTATGTTACATAGTTGTTTATCAGCTTTTCTGTTGTAGTTATATATTTAGTGCAAAAAGGTAGGTACTCTTTGAAATATGAAGTTAAATTACATTCGTCAACACTTTGTAAGGCTATGCATTTCGCATAACAGTTTCTTTAAAGGCAATGGGTTCACAATTGACGTCAATTGATACATTATGATAAATAAAATTACAACGCCACAATATTTTGATTAACCCTTGTAGCATAATAAACAATAAGTTTGATTGCTTCATCTTTGTTAATTACTCGTGTACATATCTTTCCGTAGCTGTATCAGTTTTTGTGTTTAATAAGCTAAATTATTTATTAATACATAACGATATACATATATCGTTATGTATTAATAAATAATTTAGCTTATATTAATTTTCTTCATTTGGGGACACTGACATTGTTTTTATTTTTTTTAATTATGAATGAGCCTAACTTGTAGATATCCCCTTTTCTATATAATGAATCAAAATCCACAATTTTTTTAAATAAATGATTATTGAAATTTTCTCTTTGTCGTCGATAAACGAAAATTTGAGTGTAGATTGACATATCTAATACATACCTAATAAATTGTCAAAAGCGAGTCAAACTCGCACTGCAAAGAGTTTCGTATCATAAACACTAGTAAAATTCTTCTAAGTAATTTTTTATTTTCATTTGTTGCTGTAGCGGCAACACAATCTGTGAAAATTGTAACTTTCTGCCTATTACGGTTTATGAAACAAAACCTGCTGACAGACTGACAGACAAAGAGTGACAAAGGCTTAGTAATATGGCTCCGTTTATCATCGTTTGGGTAAGGAACCTTAAATATTTAAAACAATTACCATTAGTAGATGAGATATGATTACTATATCAAAATAACTCAGATAAGTTACCGGATGACTGGTAGAGAACGCCTTTAGGCATTTTAGTCCTCCCTGTACAAGTGCTGAAGTATATATAAATAAGTTCTCCCTGTTACGGAACAGTTTATATCCTTTATACAGTTGTTGTATATAAAAATCGATAAATATTACTTTTGTTATAATGTCTTTATATTATTGCATCAAAAAATTGTTAGGTACTGCAAAGATAGAAAACACGATTTATTTGGGATAAATAACTCATATGTACAAATAAATAAAAACCTATTATACAATAACAAAAAATCGAAAACATAATTAAGTCATGTTTAGATTCAAAATAAAATTATCGTAGCACAGCAAAGACGACAGCTGTGAGTAGTTCATTGGTTGTGAAGCCAACGTCTTATTAACATGCTATCTCTTATAACAATCAAACAATAGTTCCAATTTATAGGACTCTCACAACATGAGTACATTTGAAATGCATTTTTACCATTTAAAGATTTTGGAGTGTATGAAGATCTGTAGCCAAGTCATTGTCGACGAAATCGTATTTTAAATTCTGTGCGCGAACAAGGCTAATATATTTTTATTATTATAGCTAAAGATGTAATTTTGAAGATCACCCTTAAAACTTTATTGTCTGTTTTATTATTATAGAAACGATTTGATTACAAATAAAAAAAAAATATGTTTCGTTACGTCATATCGAGCAGGGGTGCTTTAGCCGCATATGTTTTTAAAATTAAAATCAAAACTGTAAGACGAATAGTAAAAAACATATATATAAAGACATTCAAAGTTGGTCATAGGCAGGGTTTGCAAGCTAGATCACAAAAAATAAAAAGACAAACCCCCCTGAATTCATTATCAGATTTTCTAAGAGGAGGCCGCTTTGCGATCTGACAGTAATGAAACTATTGACAATTAAAAGTGATTGTACAGATCCTTTTTAATAAATAAAGTTTGAGTTTGAGGCAGTAGATTGAAAACACATACATTCTATTCCGTTGGTGTAATAGTAGTAACTCTGCCTTTTACACCAGAAGTAGCGGTCCGATTTTTGCTCAGGACAAATATTCTTGTGATGAACATTTGTGTTTTTTATGTGTCAGCTTCTTAATATATAATTATATGTATTTAAAAATATTTAAGTATAAATATCGGTCTCTGATAACCAATACAATAATTGCTTGGCTACCTATTTTGGGATCAGTGTACTATGTGTGAAATGTCTATAGATATTATTATATTTTTTATTAATTTCTTTTTAAAGAGCTTTGTAATTAGTAGAGCTATTGGGGATCAGTAAGAATAATATCTTGCATCAATGTGTCGCTGAACATTTTGGTCGTCTCGTTGGTTTGTTTGATATACAAGAGACATATCTCGAAAGTCCCTTGTTGTTCAAAGTAGTCATAAGTTTTGCCTTGAGATATTAGACCTACTGTTTATAGAGTTAACTCATTAACTTGTTGTGGATTTCTTTTTGTACTTTGTATCTTTAAAAATATAGTACAGGGCGAAGCGTAATCATTTTAAGAATGATACATATTCATAGTAATTATAATAAGAAATTAATAAATAAATAAGAAATAAATATAATATATAATAGGATATTTTCCACATGACAAGATAGGTAGCTAAGCAGCACCAATAGTATGGGTTGTCAGAGACTGATACATATACATAAATATTTTTTAAATAAATACTTAAATATATATTAACAACCAGACACAGAACAAGCACAAATGTTCATCACATAAATGTTCATACTGAGCGAGAATCGAACTCACAACCCCTGTTGTAAGAAGCAGAGTTACTACGACTACACAATGGGCCAGTCAATAATAATAGTAGTAATAGATTAATAATAATTATTGTAAATTATAATTATTATAGATTAAAACTCGCTTTCATATTCTTACGATGATCAATCACATAATAATGGTTCGATAAAACAAAATCAATTACTGCAGCATACACTTTGGTAGTATACACGTATAAATTGATAAAGATTTGTTATGAAAAGAATAGTTAAATTTTATTCAAAGCACTTAAAACGTGATTAAAAGAAAAAAATTATAAATATTTTACATCTGATCTGTTTAAATGTCAATAAAGTGCTGTGCTGATAACACTAAAACTCATTGTATGTTAAACTATCAGACTATGTAACGAATGAAATTGTCTAGTCGCATTTTATGTCTTTTAGTATATTCATAAATTGTCAACAAATAAACGTTGTTAATCTAGCGGCCCCTATTGTAAATTATATTTTTAATTTTGAGATTAGAGCCGTTGAGAGTAGATTCGTTAGAAAAGTTTCATTACAATATATATTTTTTTATTGAAGATGTCGAGTGTGATGAAGATTACACACAACAAAATCAATTGACCCCTGAAGTACTGCATACGAACTGACAACTTTGAAATGATCATCGACAATGTAGAATAATTTTTATTCAAGTCTCTTGGGATTAAACTTGTATTATGTAAGATATAACACAAATTATAAAAAATAAACAATACATTACAATAAGAATTTGTTTAGTTCATGATAATACGATGAATGACAAGTACAAGTCATGATAAATGTTTAGTTTCTACTAGTAAAAAATTTTAAACTTTAAAAAGTCAAAAGTGCTACATAGAAGTGCTTGGTTATGAATAGTTAACTATCCTCTCCTTAGCTTACCAAACTGAACGTGGTAGTAGCTAATTACTGCATTAAGACAATATTACCAATTTGACTACTTATCTAGGGGAAATAAGCATTGAAGCAAAGTAAAAACATTTTTTCTTTAGATAACATTACAGCCATTTGTTGGCTGATAAATTTATTAAGTTGTAAAGGGAATCTTGTTAAATTAAAATATAAACCTTTCTGAAATAAACGCGCAAAATTTATATGTACAAAATTGTGCCGATTGGGGAATTAATTGACAATTGCAAGTTATTTCGTCTGAGGCCCGCCTTTTGGCGCGTCGGAATGTAGCGATGGAAGCTTCTGCGTAGTGGCGATAAATCTGCGATATTATGCTCGTGCGTACGCTTCTCGCGCACGTAAATACACGTTGCCTTTTATTTTAATAATACGTTCATCCGTAAACGATAGCTCTTTACAAATAATTTGAACAGTTAAACGATTTATGGCAGAAATTGCTTAATCACTTTATAACAGTATTTTGTTAATATTAAAATTATTTAGGATAAACGTAAAGGAATATAATCTTCAAATTGAAACGAGACTGTGTTATGATAATAAAATCCTACGCGGTCATGTGTTCTTTACAATTTAATTTGTCAAGTATTATTTTATATATGATATCCATAAAATAGGTAAACGCGGTATATACAGATATATTTGTGGGTAATAATAGAAGTATTATTCAACTTATAGTTTTATCGAACGTGTCAAATGTACAAGTATAAATAATAATGGTATATAAGCGATTAAAATATTTTCAAATAATTATTTTCAGTACAAATGTTAATTTCCCATAAGATTGATTACAAAAATCAAATTAACTTAGCTCCGTAAACAGAAGCCAACAGACCAAAACGTGTAAACGCAGACTAATATATTTTTATTACTAAAGATGTGATTTTGAAGATGAGACTTGAATCTTTATTGAATGCTTAATGGTTAATGTTATTGAAATGTTTTGACAGCTATGTGCTGAATTACAGCGAAAAAAGTCTATAACTTTGGACTTTTGACACGTTAGATTCTTCAACTTTTATCCCGCCGTCATAAAACGTTTAAGATACTAGACTGCACTCTTAAATTTACATACAATGTATGTAACTTAGTAAATGTTTTGACATTGAATAAATTCAAATACCACGAAATTGCTGAGCAAGGGACTTCAACTTTGGAACTATTTGCATACTAAAATTTCGAGCTAAAGATGCATTGAATTTGAGCTGCAAAGAAAATTTCCAAAGCAGGAAACGGGACTAAAGTACAACAACTTGGAATATTCAACTTGGCAAACTACTTACGTGGAACATTACACAAGAATTTTTCGATTCGAAACTTTAACTAGTACTCCACCGTGTTAGTACCTAATTGTAAGGCGAAGATAATAATTTCCAGGTCCTAGCGAATTTTCCGTTTCAATTTCTTGCATGCCATTGCATTTTCAAACAGCTTTTTACTGAACTTAATAATTTTAAGATAAAAAATTTATCTTTTTTTTATTGTTCTGGGTGCTTCCCCACTCATAAATAAATTTACTTCAATATAAACAGAACATTTGAAGAAAATACACAGCAATAATTGATATTGGCCTTAACCATTGACTGCATATTTTAACAACAATATTGAACAACAAAGACTTACTATGATGGTAGAATAAGGAGTTTAATTACGTTTTATTATTATTTTGTGCAATAATATCTGTACGCTTAAAAATGCCCTTTTATATTTATATTAGATTTTTTAAAATACTTATACAACTCTTAGTCCGACATGTAACAAACAGATGGCTTATTAAGACGTATCTAACCGGTGTTTAAAACAAATCGTTAAATTCATAAATCTTCCTGCACTGTTAAAACTTCAATGCTTACGAAAGTTGCTTAAGATAAATTCTCTACCCACACGTGCCATTAATCTAGAAGAACAAACACATTTTAACATGTTTGTGAGATTCGAATTATTAGTAATAGTTTAACATACTAGTTAAAGTTATAAGACTATAAATAAAATGATTTATTCCTTTATTTAACAAAACTAAAAATGTGTGAAAATAAGAGGAATCATAATAACCTGTAATAATAGTTTCCGCATGAAAATGGACAATGCACTATTTCCAATAGCTCCTTAATAATAACAAAACTCGCCACTAGGTACAAGCTGTTAAGTGCTATGGCGCCGACACAAATTTTTATTGGTTATGGCCTAACGCTGGACCTCAACTTCTCCTGATGTTAAGTGACAATGAGACCGTAGGTGGTGAAGAGTGTCCTTCCAGAATAATTCTGGCTCTCACTTGTATGACTGTCGTTAAAGAGGAATGCTGTTATTGCGGCAGAGAGAGTAATAATTAGCCGGGTAGGTTCGAAAAACCCTACCATCATTCCGATTCCACTACTCCTTTAGCCTGGGAATCGAACTAAGTACCTCCGCGTTATAAGGCGAACAGTTTAGATAAGATGATATATTTCATTCATCTTGCATAAATGCAAGACCTTTAACAAACATTACATTAATTATGTTGTTATTGTTCATTTGTATCACTATTTCCCTTTGAGAAAATGAACAAAAACTATGTAAACAGTTCATTATATAATTTTTATTTTATTGCACAAAGGATAAGGTCTATATCCGCATGAAACAACTACAAGAAGAAATGAATGCATTGTATGTAAACAATAATAAATCTCCCGTGTTGTTCTGCACGAAAATAAATAGCAACAAAACCTTCTTAATAATTTATTTTCATGCAACTTCGATATGTTACCGAAGTTATAGAAGCGCGTAAGGGGAGTAGAGTAATCGACGATCAGATTGATATCAGATACTTATTTTGTTATTGCCTTTGATTGCAAGAATTTAATAATTATGTTGTTTTTATTTCTACCTTTACAAGGTACTGTTTGTCCAAAGTTACAAAAAATAAACAAATTTAAAACAGATTTTTTACTTTTCTTTTTTTTTTATTATACCAATTTGTCTTAAGAACACGTAACATTATTTTCTTTTTATTTTATAGAATAACATTTACGTAAATTTTTCTATGGAGAAAAGTGGAATAAACATTTCAACTCCAATTTCTGTTTCAATATTCCGTGCATGTTCTGATTATGTACAATAAATAATTTGATTTCATGAACTTGAACATGAAACTTTCTTGAATAATATGAATAATTAATTAAAATTGTATATTTGCAACAACAAAAATCATTATTTTAATCTAAAACTTAGCACGTTTTACAATTTAATATTATTAAAAAAAATGTGGTTCTGATGAAGCGTTACTTGATCAACCTAAAAATTACTCATAAATAATCTTTTTTCCTAGTTTTAATAACCACGTCTGTTTATTTATATATATATTCATATATTTATATATGTGTGTGTGTTAAATTGGAACAATAGTTCTGGAAAATAATTGATGTTTCGCCAAAAACTTAATTCTATTTAATTTATTATTTACATTTAAAAATAGATGTTGCAAATTACATATGATGATGCAAATTACATACAAACCTTATGAATGTTTTCTGTAAAATAAAGCAGGAATTTTGCGTGGATGATATTTTACTATATAACTATATTATGGCTTCTATATAGCTTAGCGGCTTATAAATACCATTATCATTATATTTCGATTTTTAATCACTAATATATTAACACTTCAAGGGCTAATGCCTGGAATGCTACTCATTTGTTAAATAATACAATATTATGCTGTAAGCAATAACATAATTTAATACAATAACATTTATTTCCATTCAAAGAATCAAGGAACGACCGAAAGAAATTATATCTTTAAGGTCAACAATTATGCCACTGCGTACTGATAATATTAACAGCGCAACGATTTTATTTATGTGAGCGCGACGAAGAGGTCGTAAATCTTTGAGGCGTTTACAAAAGCTTCTTATAAATTATTTCGACACGCCTGAAGTTATTACATCTGACGACATAATTTCTTTCCGTCGATCATTAATAAATCATCTCAATTTATATATAGAGTATACATACTACGTCATTACTAATTAGACTAACGTATATAAATTCAAAAATATTTATTAATTTTAACGTTATGATAACGTATTCGCAACGCCACTATTTAAAATAACAAATAACTAATAAGTATACAACAGTAGGTTTCTTTAAATATACTGGCACTGCTACACAAATTCTCCAATAAGAAATGTTATCCTTGTGTTTTTCGTTATTAGATATCCAAACGAATATATGGTTGTGATAAAATGTTGTGGACAGTGATTTGAGTTACGGCTTATCTCTGCCCACGTTGCAAGATAGGACAGGTATTTAAAAAAAAGTGTAATGTACCCAACTTGACTGTTTTATTGGTTATGAGTTAACACTTGGTTTCAATTTCACTTCATATTAAATGACAATGAGGCTGTAGATGGTAAAGCGTGTTGGCCCAGAATATATCTGGCTCTCACGTGTATGACTGCCGGGAGACAGCACTATAATGGCGGAAGATTAACATTGAGGGTGGTAGCTAACCAAGTGGATTCTAAAAACCCTACCACCATCTAGACTCCACCACTCCTGTGGTCTGGGAATCGAACCTAGGACCGCCACGTTACAAGTCAAGCGGGTAAACTACTTCGTCACGAAGGCAGTCAAAGTCTATGCAACAGTATATCCTAAAATCTAAAAGCTTCTGTTTTTTTTTAAATATTTTTATCCACCCTCTTGTCAACTTAATGCTTCCGTGGTACAGTATTTTACCTCTTGCCTTATCACACCCAGGTCTAGTTAGATTGCAGGGCAAATGACTGTTTTGTTGGTGGTTCTGTTTTCTCGAACCTGTTAGGCTAGTAATCTGCCCCCATTACACCATTGCTGTGTTACGGCATCGAATGTGTGATAGTTTCTGAGAGAGCACGCTTAACCATCAACGGTCTCCTATTCACTTAAAATCACGTGAAGTTAAGATCAAGTGTTAGCCCATTGCCCATTGCCAATAAAGAAAAAAATTATCCCTGTTGAGATAGGTCTATTTTGCTCCCGCGGAAGTGGTTCTCGCCCTGTCGTGGCGGAGGGGCATAGAAACCGTGTCCTGGTCACCCACGGTGAAGCGAAGTGAACCCCACCCGGCTGGCCCAAAGCAGAAGGCTGACCCGAAATGGCCACTCCAGGTGAGCTTGGGAACCCTGCCTCAAATGTGTGCCGGTGGGCTGCGGAGGATGAATTTCAATTGGCGGCAGAGCTTACCAGGACGGGGATAGGAGACGTTTGCCTCCTTTAAAAGGGGATCGCGGATGTGAGCGCAAACGTTCCCGTGGCCTTGCCGTAAAGAAGCGGCGATTAACCATCGTGAGGTTTTAGTCGAGCAAAGCTGACATAACTTATCTTTGCCCCAGCGAAGACAGGTATGTGAAGACATTTCCCCAACGTAAATAAAAGCAGGTCTATATTGCCAAATGAAAAAAGATAACATTATAACGCCTATATCTGCCATAAAGTGTCAACCTATTCGAGTTCGGCTGATGTTTTCTCCATATTAATTTTGCATGCACAGTGTACAAATGCAAGTCTCGAGTGGTTTAATATGCAAACGTTATGTTCTGATTTAAAGAGCACACTGATTAGTACGAATACAGCATTAATGAGGCTTTACATGTTACATCGCCATTGCATATTCCACATCCAATCAATTTTTTATAATTATTAAATAATATTTATTGCGAGATATCATCCTATTACTGAATAAACATTTTGCACAAAACATGTCTCATTCAAAAATTATTCAGAACTAATAACAATTAAGCTTACAAAAGGCAATTGCGTCGGCTTAAATTCTGCCGTTCAAGAGCATCTAACACCCCGAGTCTAAAGAAATATTCATTAAAGTGAATGCTTGTCGTTGCAGACTGTCGAGTTGACTAAATAGAACAATTTAAAGAGCCATTCCATACGACGGATCGTATAGAATTATAACAAAGGAGATGCCATCCAATTCTCCTGACCACAATGTTTGCAAATGAAATTGCATTAGATTAGTAATATCTTTGATGAAACTTTCCTCAAATGCAACTTTAATTTATATAAAGTGCTTACTAGCACTTGAAAAAGAAATCCTTATCCGCACATTTTAAAGAACCGCAATTTATTATTATCATAATGATGAAAAACATTGATTTTTTTTTATTTCTTCCGTGGCGCAATGATTTATATGCTTGCCTTGTAGCGCAAAATTCCCGGGCCACAGGATTAATATTTTGAATGATAATAGTATTTATCGAACCCACTTGGCTAGCTACCATCCTCAATGTCAACCTGCCGACATAACAGGATTGCTGAGTTTCGTGAGTCGAACAAGTGACAACCAGAAATATTCCGGGCGAATCACGCTTCACCATCTACGGCTTTATTGTCACTAAACATCATGTGAAATCGAGGACCATTGTTAGGCTATAACCGCTTAAAATGACATATATCTGTTAGTAATTCTAACCTATTTCTTGTTGTAAATATTTAGATTTATTTATTCTGATAAAAATATGTACGCTCCAAATAGCAATATTACAACTTAGAAAAGAGTATCAGAGACATAACAACGATATATTAAGGTTCTGTAAATCCCTTGTTAACAACTTCTGCAAAACAACTTTGGACCGACGTCGGTTATCATAATTTATCGAAGTAAATACACGTTTTACTTCAAATAGTTTATTAAATAAATAAAATTACTAAATAATACAATTGAAATACAATAGCGTATTGCATGTAGAACTGCAAATAGTATCGATGGAATACATTTGGAATCGACGTACCATTACAATAAGCATGAAATTGGTATCCACAATAATTTCTTATATAATATTAAAGCAAATTTTTTATGTAAAAAAATAGATAATTTAAAAAATAATTACAAGAAAATTATTTTGATATTATGAAATGTTACACGTATACCTGACATATTTATTTCTTATTAAAATATTAATGTAAAATAATGTCAAGAAATCTGGTAACAAAAGATAACATATAGCTTAACATACGTGAAACCTTATAATCACAATTTCGTTCATAACAAAAGTATAATAAGCACCAATGATCAAAAGTGACTAAGGTTCTATAACAGAATACGCCTTGAGCCTTTTTTGACGCCAACGCTATTATATTTTTTCTTTTTATATCGAAAGTGGACTAGAATTTAAGTGCCTGCCTATATACCTAGCGTATAATGTGTCGCAAACAAATACGTTTGAAAAGCATCACATTACATAACCTCTATTTGATTTTACTCGCAGTAGTATCCTTCAAATGCGAATACGTGCTGAAAGATAAATATCGTAACGAAAGAACAAATGAGCTAGTTTCACAGAACTGTTTAAAAAAAGTGATCTAAATAAAGATAAAACTATCCATCTCACCCGTCTGCTACTCTGAGCGTGATATTTTTTATTTTATTTAATATTAACATTGATGTCCGCATGTTTCAGCAAAAAATTTATGAATTTTTAGATATCAAATAAAATATAGGTTCTAAGTGAAATAAAAAAAAAACATTTAAACTCTTGAATCCTATATTATAACTAAAACGAAATCACAAAAAAGATGTTTGTAACGGTTTTTAGCCTTAATGACAGCAAAGGATTAGTTCATGTTACTTTCCACTTATAACAAAACAACACCTTTGAGGTGTCGCCAGAAGTCAAACTGTTAAGATTAATCCAGAATTTCAACAACTCTTTAACAGTGGATACTTACACAAAGAGCACACCCTCCAATTTTTTATGTCTTTTGCATCAGTAGCATATAGGTAGGTCAGTCAGACAACACTACAATAGGTAAAGAAATTAACATTATCTCATAGCTTAAGCATCAATATACACTGCCGGCCAAAAGTTTGAGACCATCTTGAAAAAATTACAATATTAAATAAAACTCCAAAAGTTAGTGCTTTACAAATTATTTATTTACCTTATTAAATAGGGAACTTGTTATGTAACATAAA
>DWQX01004868.1:0-14120 GCA_018245475.1 Pharmacophagus antenor
AGAGTCTGGATAGTGATAGGGATTTTCAAATCCGCTTGGCTTGCTACCATTTTGAATATCAATCTGCCGCTGTAACATGTAACATACATGCGAGAGCCAGATGTATTCTGGGCGAACACGCTTCACTATCTACCGTCTCATTGCCACCTAATATCAGGTGAAATCGATGTCAAGTGCTAGTTCATAACCGATAAAAAAACCTGGTTATAATAATGATTATAATGTAGCTAACACCTTTATTAAAGGTTTAAGTTAGTTACAAACACTCTAAATTACACAAAGCCCTGGTGTTATTCCGTTCTTTGTAAAAATTTGATTGTGAATATTAAAATTCGTATTGTTTTCATTGAAATTCATTTCGCGATGAGGGTTGATCCACGAAACAATAAAGCGCTGTTAGCTTTTGTTATCTAACTTTGTTACAGCCCGCCTTACGATCATACGTGTGTGTTTAACGAACACAATAAATGTTTACATTGTTAGTGCTTCGGACCGTGATTTGCGAGAAGTTCATTAAATTGTGAACATTTCATTTCTGTTATTGGTTGACTGCCTCCGTGGCGCATTGGTTCACGCTTGTCTTGTAACGGGGAGCTTTGGGGTTCGGTTGCCGGGTTACAACAATAGTGGATTCTGGACGGTGATTGATTTTTTGGAACCCGCTTGGCTAGCTATTATCACCCTCAATGTCAATCTGCTATAGTAGCTTTGCTGTGGTTCGGAAGTCATAGATGTGAGAGCCAGAAGTGTACTGAACGCTTTACCCCTATTTTTACCTTTTTTATCGGTCATGGGCTTACATTTTATCTCGATTCCACCTGATGTTAAGCGACAATGAGGCTGTAGTTAGTAAACCGTTTTCGCCCAGTCTGATTTCAGTCTTAGTAGGAGGGCGATTGCGTAATTTAGTTAATTTGGGAACAATGATATCTATGGGCGTGGAAATTTGACACATGAGGTGAGTAAGTAGGGGTGTAATAGTTAACCCTTTGCGAACGAAGTCACTCGACGAGCAATGACTAAGGTAAGGACGAGAGATAGTGTAGAGTGGTTTTAATGTCTATACTTTTATCATTGGGAATCGACCAACACTTGCCTTCGATTTCAACTGATTTTAAGAGATAACAGATCGTAAATATTAAAGCGTTTTTGCTCAGAATACTTCGGGCTTTCCCATGTATGTATGTCGGAACAAGGTAACGCCGTTATAGCGGTACATTAATATTGAGAGTGATAGCTAATTAGGCGGATAATCCAACTCGGGTCCTTTACGTTACAAGGCGGTGACTCTTAACGATACATTGCTTATATTTAAAAAAAAATCGCTACTTACATTTCTGTATTAAATTCGACGATGTTGTAATAGTATACATCTGTAACGTTAATGCTTGGGCGGCTATTCCCCGATACGAGTCCGCAAAGGTTTAAGTACGGGGGTTGAAAGCGTTTGAGAAGTGGAAACGGTGCATTGATGGATTTAATTCTAACGTTAAATGTACCGAAATGAGTCCGAGACAAAACCGAAGCAACACGCCGAACGGATTAAGCGCTCAGCCCGGTGATTCATTGCGAGATTTGTAACCTGCCAAAACTTACGGGCCAAAGTTTTGGATTAATAGAAGACTTGTTTTTATATAGCCCATGAAAAATGCTCGTTTCATTCGTCGTCGATACGAAAGTCTGGGGTATCGTGCAAAGTTTTAACCGAAGAATCTTATACGTTATCTTCTACAGCCATTTACTAAAGAAAAATATTTTATTACTCTTTATCTATTTTTTTTAATTTAATTTATTACCGTTATAGTAATTGGCAAATGAATCCGTGGAACAGCGGCTTGCCGCTTGTCTGGTAAGCCGAGGTCTGTGGTTAGATTTTGATGCATATCAGTGGTGGAGTCTGGACGGCGATGGTATTTTTCGAAACCACTTACCTTAATGTCAATGTTTTATAATTATGACAGTTAAAGTGCAATTTAAAATTATTCTACCTAGCATTATTCTAAACTACTAACGTGGGTTTTATGATTTAATGACAGTTGATTTTTAATATTTTAGATTTTTAAGTGAATTGTACGGGATTGGTTCGTTTAATATGCTACTATCTAACACGGACCAAGTTTAATGTACTTCTACTGTTCCGAGCGTGGACTTCAGCTAGCTTCAAATCCAGAAATCTAGACTTAGTTATATTTGTTGTTCTTGTAATTCCATAACGTACAGCATGTTTTGACGCGTCTGTAACTCTGCGATTTGTGTAATTTGGACTCGTTAATGTTTGTCGACCTATGTGTTTATAAAAAAGTATTTAAAACGTTCAAGCGAAGTACAGTTAGTACATAACTGATAATTTAAGTACAAAATTGAAACATTTAATATAATGAGATTGTAAAATTAATTAAAAACGTCTGTTACTGCATGATAAATATGTTAACTGATATGAGAGGGGAGTAATCTCTCATATATGTATATATATATATAAATATAGTAAATACATATAGCAAATGTCTTTTTTTGATCATTACAAAATGATAAGAAAAATGAAACGGTTAAGTCGTGTAATTCTGTTTAAAGAAAGCCGATACGTATTGTGGCTAAGGCATTCGCAAAGGTTTTTATTGTAAAATATTCCGAAGTAACTTTAATAAATCACGGGCGTTAATTCTGTTAGGACTCCGCGCAATATAAATTATACGAACTTAAATTGAAATAAAATAAATCACCCGGGGATTTGGAACGGACTAGATTTTTTTTTTGTTAACGCTTATCCATAATCCCGTATAAAATTACGACAAATTTAATTTGCAAAATTTAATTGCAAATATTATCGTTACATGGATTAAATTTAATTTTTGTCATTATCATAACATGGATTAAATTATTATTTGTGTAGTAAAATGTTTGTTAGCAACTAAAGATTTGACAAAAGTGGGTTAGCAGTTCCTGTTAAGAGACAATGAGTCCGATGGTGAAGGGTGATCGCGAGAAATAACCCTGGGTGTCATATATATGACTACCGGAACACAGCGACGCCGTTATGGTGGCTAAGTCCCGTACGGGGCTGGGTGGTAGCTACGTCCCCACTAACTGATTCTCGCTTTGTCATGGCTGAGTCTTAGTAATCGTAGCTTGGTTATCCACGGTGACGCGAAGAGGAATCAAATCCGACCGGCCCGAGGCGTAGGGCTGGCCAAAGGTAGCTCTCTATGTGGACTTGGGAAGCCTGCCTCGGATGTATGCCAGTGGGTTGCGTGGGCCACTTGTGGCGACAGATGTATCAATCACGCTACCTTCATAGCCGTTGAGTTACAGGGAGAGGTCATGCATGCGGCGAGGATGTTACATTGTGAAGATTTTAGTCGGAACAAAGTCCGATATAAGCTGTACTTGCCCCAGCAAGGGCAGGTATGAGAAGGCATTTCTAAGACCTCATATAAAACAAAAAAAATCAAAATGGCTGAGCAAGCGCCATCAAATAAACCTTACCACTATCTGACAAACCCTAGCACTATTAAAAAACCACTGTTACGATAATAGCAACTAAATAAATTATGGCACGACTCAAATTCTTTTTAATTCAACGAAGAGATGACAGTCAATTAAAATTTTTACATATAATAGATGTTACAAAACCTTAAAAAAATAAAAGATTAAAGGTTTACATTATTGTGATGTGAAAATGTCCAACGCATTTTTCTAACGATGAATATGAGGTTTTAATTTCGATTACGAATATACTTTTGGTACTATATTGACTTATAGAGAAACTGCATTGGCTCTGACATTTTATTAAGAAAAAAGTTTAGCTGCTCTCCTGTAATTTATTCACAAAAATATTTTTCTCTTATTTGCATATGACTTATAAATCTACTGATTTATCAACCCCTTCTCATGACCGTAAATAAATGAAAATGAAAGAAAAACAAAATCTGTTGTCACATATTTCATATCTCACCTGATTTATTGTTGAAAATATTCAATTGTGTTTGGAATTTTTTGAACTCTTTTTTTTATTTATAACAATTTTTATATTTCTTATTGTTGTGAGAATGTATTTTATGATAGCTTTTTTACACTTTGTGTTCCTACATCTATATTTTAATGCAATAACAGTAATTCTTAAATTTCAATACGTGTCATAGAAAGGTATACCAATTGTGAACAGAAATATGTGAACTGACGTATAATCATTGTTTTTTGTTTCCGTACTCTTGGGATTAATTTATTTTTAATTTTTTGGGAATGAAATTTAAGAAATGAGAAAAAAATGTAACAGTGATTAATTTGCTCTTTATTTACGTTTCCTATTTACCAATTATTAAGATTGAAATTTGTTAACACGTACACAAAAGGGGAGGCACCAAAAAAAAGGTCCGAGAATCGACAATTACCTTCTTGTCAACTATTTAACCCATCTGGAATTTTACAAACTCGGATTTCCTGCGCTGCTGCGGTAACAGTTTTTTCTTTCAGTCTTGTCTGCGAGGATTCTATTAGCAGTTGCAATGGTCTTACCCGCTCACAACTCTGCTGCATTCATTAAAACTGCGGTGACGTAATTTGTGCACTGAAGAGCGACCCGTTTGAATAGTAATTCTAGTTTAAGTATTTCTCTAGGACGAGCATATATTATACTAACACCTTCGAAATATGATAATTTATGTACAAAGAGCGTATACATACGTAACTAAAGTTTTTTGTTTCTTGTTCCGTGCCAAAAAGGAAACAGGTTATAAATAAGAGATCTATTTCAGGTTAAAACTTGAGTCAATTAATTACAAACTTTTGTTGATGCTCGCAGGAGAGTGAGAAACACGCTGTCCCTTAACGTAACTAATGATTAATTATAATTAAATTTGATAAATTTAAAATTTGTCAAATTAAAATAAATATAGGTTAATTAGGAAGGGAATAATATATTTTCTTTTATTTTGGATAATTTTTAGCACTGAAATATTTGCTATGGATCTTACTGTTTGTATGTATAAATCTACATTTTGTATTATTTTACAATAGGTTCAGAAGATCAAAATAATTAGACATTTTACTAATGCCACTTTCAATTTTATTGCTTAAAAGTATTTAAAATAAATTATTTTTTAATTGGCGACACATATTTGTATTATGCAGTGATAATGATAAATTTATTAAATGAAAAAAAATCTTAAATAATGATCTATAATTCTTATAAATTATGATCTTTTGATTATATATATATATATATTGATTTACAGGCTTAGAAACTTTAAGAGCAGTACGAAGACTTTCAGAAACACGAAGTCAATATTTTACCATATAAAACTTAAAAAATATTGGTAAGTTGCGAAACATATTACCTTGAAATCGTGGTACGGTCTTCACGAAACCTTTTAAATTGGTTGCAGTAAAAAGTTTTATTAGCCATTCACAAGTCCGTCCCGGAGGCGCATGGTTAGAAAGTTCCAACATTAAAAACTCTGTCTCATTTATTTTCACAATCTCTACGTAAAGTCTAAAGACTTTTTAAAACTCTGACCGAGGTAAGGAAGGTCCAAATATTTTTCATGAGATTTTGAGTGACGAAACGCGAATATTCTCTTTCCTTGAATTTTAATACTTGAATGAAAATATTTATGTTTAATTTTATAAGCGACGGTCTAACTGCCTAAATTTCACGTGATTTTAAGTGACAACGAGATCGATGATGGTTAAGTGTGCTAGCACAAAATATTTTGATTCTTATATTGGAGCAAGAATTTTTTTTATTGATTATAGGCGCACACATGTTTTCGATTTCATCTGATGTTATATGCCAATGAGACCGTAGATGGTAAAGCGTGTTCACCCAGAATAAATTTGGTTCTTACATGTATGGTTGTCGGAACACAACAGTGCTGTTATGGCAGCAGATCGACATTGAGTGTGGTAGGTAGCCAAACGGGTTTGAAAAATACTTTCACCATTCAGACTCCACTACTCCTGTGGCACAGGTATCGAACACGAGACCTCTGTGGTACTCAAATGCTGTTATGGTAATATATTAATTTTGAGGGTGACCACAGAATCGAACTGGACCACCGAGGCAATGAAACTAAATTGTTATTTCAAACAAACTGTTGCTTACTTTTACAGGAAGTTAACCATTTCATGATAGTGATAGTGACACTTTGATTAACTTTCTATTGTAGGTCACTTTCAATATATAACAATTAGTCGTCTGTCCCTTGCTTCTTTAGGCGTGCTAATTTTTTTGAGGTTTTCTTTATTTATTTATTCATTTTATTTATTTAAAGCTTCAATGCACTAATGTGTATATAAGGTGAACTTAATGCCAAACGGCATTCTCTGCCAGACTACCTTGGGGTTGAACAGAGATGAATATAAATATGGGATGCGTAAAAAGAATAATAGAGAATAAAAAGATAAAATAATGATAATATTAATAAAGATGAGAGAGAGATCGAGGGGGATGTAATACGTATATAAATGACTCGACAATTTTTAAATATACGTACATATTAATAGATGTCCTTGAATAAAAATATTAGTGCACATAAGAAATAAAATACTAAAAAACATACTAATAGAAAAAAGAAAGAACGGAATAAAAAGATGATAATGAAAAGATAGGTTATTCTATTAAAAAATGGTCCCAGAGCATATGTTTAAAAAATGGCTTAGTCACAGATTCCCGTATTCTTGCAGGTAGTTCGTTCCATAGCCTAAAAGAAGAAGATCTAAAGGAATTGTAGAGGAAGTTAGTTTTGCAGAAAGGTGTATGAAGATTGGACGTGACATAAGATAGAAGGACACGCTCACGGGAGTTACCCTGGTATGCGTTAATATAATGATCAGTCAGTGAATCAGTGTGGAGTTTGAATTTTAAAATGTATATGTTACATTCTAGTCATGAGTATGGATGTTTTAGTAATTAATCCGTATTATTGACTTGTTGATTTAGTCATGAGTTCGTTTATTATTCGATTTAGTAATGACACCTCTGAAGTCTCATCGGATAGCAAGCGCCACTTAATATTGTTGTGCAGACTTGTGATGTCGGCATGCGGTGAGAGGAAAATCGTGGTTCAACTACCGTCGTGGAAACAAGTCTCCTAGGAACTATAACGCAATCCGTCGTGATTCTTATCATTGCTAAATTATGTTTTCATAATACTAAACTGCATCTTAATCATTCCCTGTCAGTTATACTCTCCCGCGAGCCAGCGTGTTTAAGAATAATCAAGAGCATCCTGGACCGTTATATAGATATTGTAAATCAAACACCTACAATACAATTTTGTACCATCTGCCACAAGTCTTTATTAGTTGTCGAACATTATGCGGTGACAGTACCAAGTTGGTGCTTTTATTGTATTTCCGTCCCAGATTATCCTCCGATTATACTAACGGACTGCGAAAGGGTCCTTTGTTCGTAAAGAAATACGGAGATTTATTCGATTCTTGCTTCAATCCTACTATCCGGTGAAGAGATTGGAAGGTGTCGTGCGAGCGAGGTGTAAAGCAACTGTTTTATAAGAAATATTTCTATATTGTAAAAGTAGTACAGGCAAGAAATTATCTTTATTATTATATCAGCATATCAAATGATATGAAATCGTGATGGTTCGTTACTATGTATGATCGATAAATATTTAAGAAACTTAAGGAATCTCTCAGCTGTTTTCTTCTAGTTAACTCTTCATCTATCCTTTTATCAGAGAACTGATGGTTATTGACGCTATATAGTCCTGTAGAACTTCGTGCGCATAGGCGGAATCTTGGTAGAACGATGATCTAGGTGGTGCAAAAAGACGGCCGAAGATTAAGATGGCGGAAAGACGCCCGATACGAGAAGAACGGAAACCGACGTCTTTACCGTTTGCCTAGTAACGCGGAGCCCACGGTTTCGACTTCCGGAACACAGGTTTAGTGGAGTCTGCATAGTTGCAGAGTTTTCAAACCCGTTTGACTAGCTCCCACCCTCAATATCAGTCTGCCGCCATAACGGCTTCGCTGTGTCCCTGCAATCAGGTATGTGTAAGCCAGAAGTATTCTCCGCGAAGACGCTTCATCATCTAAGTCCACATTGTAACTAAGCATAACGTGAAATCGAAGACACATGTTAGCCTATAATAGATAAAAGAACAACCCGGACTACTCCCTCACAATCAGTGTAACATTAGAAAATGTCCGTTCGACACGAAAAAAAAAGTATGTCTGGCTTACAACCATCTAGATAATGAAAAACGCAACACCTACTTTTACAACGAAGCAATAGTGTGCAATCACTATTTACTGCTACAGACAGCGCTGTAGCTAGTTAAATTACTGGCGTCACGAGGCATAACGGCGATCAGATTATTATGACGTTGTGTAAACATCCTATCTGTTCCCACATTGCTATGATCTATCTCAGGATCCCCGTATTATTTTGGACAAGTGACCCCTTTTCTGAAATGAACTGTTACCTCAGACCCCCATGGCCATATTACCTACTTTAAAGATGAACCCGTTATTCATAATGGTCCGCTAACTTAAAACAGCTGCTAGAGAGTGTTATTTTTCATTCTGGCTTAGGTCAATACAAGAAGATGGAGTGAGAATTAGCAATGCTTTATGTTAGCAGACTATTATGAACAAGGGGGCTTATCTTTAGTTTTTTTCACGTAACACAACATAAACAATACAGTACCAACTATCTTGAAAGTTTTAAGTAATAACTTGTGTTAATTTTATAGGGGTCGATTTTAAGACCTCGTCGACCCCCAAAATCAGTTTTCATTTATGTCGACCCCTGGGAAACCGATATCGTCCCCGAGGGGTTGATATCGACCATTTTGGGAATCCCTGATCTATCTTATAACTTTTAAAGGTGATTGTAAAAATAATAGTCTACACAACATTACTCAAACTGAAATCATCAAGCACAACTATTAAAAAGTAACATAAAAATTAATGAAGATATTAAATAACATAGGTACTTTAATTCATATTTTTTTATTTCTACGCAATATGAAATAATTCATTGCCTCTTACGTAAATTGAATAACCGTGAAGCAGGCGCTTTATTATATTACTACAATGTGATTCCTTCAACAAAAGCTGAAAGGTCAGCTGGCGACAAGCGGAGTGACGCGGGTGGTTGCGTTCACAATACGTGTTTGTTTACGTTAAGTAATATTTATGGACCTTCCGCTCTTTGATGTTAATAATTCATTTTAAAAGTACAACGAACCCGTAATGTTACACTCTATCAGTCATTTAAATTTCGAAGTTCATTGACTATCGTCGATATTGAAGATTGTTGACCCTTTCGTCGATGAAAGATTTTTTTTATCGAACGATAAATTGAGTAAGAATACTCAATAAATATCTGTAAAATTTAAAACGGTATTGTTTACTTTACAGGCAAGGAAGTTTGCGTAATTTTAAAAAATTTTAGAGCAATTCAAATATTATAGGAATAAAAGAGCACATTTTGTTATAGCACAGCTGATATTTTGTCAGTGTGACGTGTAAATGTATTATATCAAATCATGGAAATAAAATTTTTATAGCTACAAGTCTATAATAATTTTTTTTAATCGTTTTTATTGTATATGAACACATAACCTCAATTTCACCCGATTTTATGTGATAATGAGGACGACATTTAGGGTGCAATTTAACCAGACGGATCGGAAAACCGTACCGACATTCAGACTCCACTATTTCTATGGCCAGGGAATCGAACCCGAGACTTGCTCATTACAAAGCAAACGGATATACCACTACGCCACAGAGACAGTTTTTGGTGATTAGTAACATATTATTACTATATTTGTAATAATAAAAAAAGAGAATTAGCTTTTTTATGAAGGAATATAAAAACATTGGAAATGTTATAGACATTATTCTTGAATGTATATACCCATGAAATATTTCGACTGAACAGCAGTTGATTGATATAAAGAAAATGGGGAACCATTGAATCTTTAAAAGAATTTTAACATGAAATAGTTCTATGCAGACTGAAAGTGTTTAATGACTTAATAATTTAACGTATTAGATATTTATTGTTTTTTCGCGCTCTTTAATTATATTTCATCAACCGTGTAGTCTTAAGGCAGCTTTGGAATACGTTATTATCTCGACCTAAATCTGTGTGCTCCATATTCTAGCTAAGCCCATTCTTAATATTTTACTGTGGGTATTTTCTTATTCTAACTTTTATGTTCTTGTGTTGGTATGGACTGAGGGAAATTATTGTGGTGTTACAATTTTATTACGTAAGATAAATTAATAGTTAACAATTTATAATTATTTTTCTAACATTTTTGAACGAATTTAAGGTGAGTGAGAGAGAGTACGGTAGCGCAAAAAAAGGGTGTAAGAGAAAGCTGAATCATAGTATAAGAATTATAATAACGAGGTTGTGGTGGGAGAGGCTGTCGGAGGTGAAAAACGGAGAATTACTGCTTAGGTTAGGAATGCGGGAATGAAAGTGGGAATAAAGATCTGTCTGCCTCTGTGGTGCAGTGGTTTAGCCGCTTGCATTGTACCGAGGAAGCCCTGGGTTTGCTTTCCAAGCCACAGGACTGGTGGAGTCTGAATGGTGGTAGGGTTTATCAAACCCGCCTGGCTAGCTATGTACTTGTATATGGCACCATCAATGTCAAACTGCCCCCATAATGCCGCATTCGCTGTGTTTCAGCAGTCATACACATGTAAGCCAGATTTATTCTAGGTGAACACGCTTCACCATCTAAGGCCTCATTGTCACTTGTCATCAGATGAAATCCAAGTGTTAGCCCATAACCGATAAAAAAGGAAGACAGCGAGAATTAACTGATAAAAGAGAGTAAAAACAGAACAAGAATAAGGGATGACAACATGAGTGATAGCGTATTTGACTTTAACTTTCTGAAATTAATGTTAAGGAATGAAAAGGGATGGATACAAATAATAATTATCTATCTGTCACTAATAGGAGTGTGAGGAACGTGCTAGGAATATGCAATAGACGATAGATAAACACTGCTGACATCTGAAACTTACAGAGAAACTTATGTAATTACATTTACCAACACATTGTCTACCTGTAATATTAATGAAAAACTTATCTCACTTCACCGGGTATAATTCTATAATTTCAAATATAATAGTATATAATATATCTTTATAATTATTTATTTTAATTGAAATAAAGGAGAGTTATACGATAACTTGAGATATACTGATCAATAAAATAACTGCACTATACGGTCGCCAGTGTAGAAAACAATGGCGATACAAAAGAATGCATCACGTGTTCTCGTGACTGGTCAACAAAATGTTAATAATAATATATGTATATGACAAATATAAAACATTTATGTGACACATAATTCTACTAAGCTGGGTTATATAATGGTCAAATTTCAACGGCATAATAATGTTAGGGAATTTCGGAGTCGTCATTTTTATCAGAACTTTTTGTACCGAAAATATGTCGCCCAAATAAGATCACGTACGTACATTACGTCTACTCTACGTCACATTATTTGGCACTATAATGTTCTTAATGCGATATTATTTGAATATAAGGCATACTTCGGGTCGTATAAGGTCTACGTTTTGGGAGAAGATCGAGAGAAATGGCATAAACTACACCGACAAGAGGCCAGCTCTTGAGTTTATTTTTTATCGGTTATGGGCTAACACTTGGCTTTGATTTCACCTGATGATAGGTGACATTAGGGTCGTAGATGGTGAATCGTGCTCGCCCATAATACATCTGGCTCTTAATTTTGTGATCACAGCAATGCTGTTATGGCGGCAGATTGACATTGAGGGTGGTAGCTAGCCAGGCGAGTTAGAAAAATCCTGCCACTGTCTAGACTCCACTACTCCTGTGGTCCGAGACCTTCACGTTACAACGCAAGCGGCTAAACTACTGCGCCACGGAGGAGGTGAAAAAGGTTAGTAGAAGGCATATTCAGGTATACAATATAGAAAATACAATACAGAAAATACAATATAGAAAGATACCTAGAGGCGGATCACTAACTAGATGGTCTGAGCTCAAAGACCAAAGAACTAAATGTCCAAAACAATACCATGGCTTAAATTGCCATGAATAGATGCTGATGGAGGCACTTTGTTGATTCGAATATAATACACCAGGATAACGACCTACAGTAATGAAGGAACTAATAGAGAGAGAGTGAGAGAGAGAGATATTTACCAGACATGTGCTATGTGTTTACACGTAATTTTAAATGTTTTGTGAAACTGTTGATGTATATATTGAGAGTGGTATAAAAAAATTACCATCGTATTAGCCTCCTCCTAGATTCGTGTCATTCATTACGGGGGTTGGTAACGTAACCAACCAGCGTATAGTTTTATTCTCCACCATCTCACGCCAACTGTTCCTATCTCCGGCGACGTATAGAAATTGTTGATAGTTCGTTAAACTTACAACAGGACTTTTAACTCTGTATCTCGCGCGTACACTCATCATTGTTTGCTTTCAATTCTGCAGTCTGTGACATCTTATAACTAAATCTCGCCGCTTATTAGTTAAAAATGAAAGATAAAAATAATAATAGGGAAAATATATTCATGGAAGTGAACTAAAAAAATTCGAATCATCTGTGTAATTTCAAATATAAATAACAAAATATAATCTGAAAATTATCCATATATAGGTAGAATAATTGACGTTTATTTCGGATATGTTCAGTAATTTTCATGTGTTAGGCGATAAAAAAATAACTTTCCATTTTTGTTTTTGTATAAATACCGATGTAAGTAAAACCGTAGATGTTTTTTTAGAAATAAATGTCATAAGTAAAAGGCGTCTGATACTCCAATGGAGTTTATGACGTCCTATTACATAACGTGGTAACACCAACACATTCTTCCCGATTAAACTTAAAGTACATTGAGTTGTTAATTAAAGTAACAATGTTTAGGTATTAAACTACTAAGTTTCTTGTTACATCTTATAATCCTCTTTAACTTCCAAAGTCCAAAGGAATTAGGTTACAACGAAGTCTTCACAAATCTAGACATCTTAGGTATTTATCTAAATATTTAACCCACTTAAAAAAATCTTTACATGCGTATTTCTTATAAAAAAAAATCTGTTCCACATTTCGTTTTTCTCTTACATAACATTCTATTTAGCCTTTTCATGTTAACTAGATAAGTGTTTTGATACTATACTATTCATTTAAATTAGCTAACACTTGACCCTTCACATGATGTTAATTGACAATGATGTCGTAGAATATGAAGAGTGCTCGCTTAGAATACTCAAACCGTCATATGTATGACTACCGGACGCAGCAACGTTGTTATGGTGGCAGATTAACATAAAGGGAGATAGCTAGTCGGGTGGATTTAAATAAACTTTAATACCATCTGTACTCATTCACTCATGTGACCAAGGAATTGAACAGGGTTTCCTGTATTAACAGAAGTAAACCTCTGCGCCACTGGGACAGATAAAATTAGGATTAAGGACTGTTTAAGAATTTTTGTCATTTCACTGCTTATCTGAAGAATTATACAAATTTATAGTACAAGGCGTATATTTATAGTACAGATTCTCAATCTCAGGTTTCAAGTGACATGTATAATGTACACAAATTTCAACCCAATATTCACTCGAATCGTGACCGCACTTTACCTCTCTGATTAACAAGGGTCAATGTAAGTATGACAGAGACGTGTTGAAAAATAATGAATTAAATTTCATATTGTCCCAGTCAAATTTCATATTTGCTGTGTAGTACATAAGATTGTATTTCTATCGACAGACGGTTTATGGATTTGTTCTAATTATTTCTTCTAATGATCGTTCAGTGGTTTAAATTCGATCATAATTGGTTTTACGCTTGCAAATTATTAAGGTCAAATCTGTACTTAATTACATATAAAGCAGAAATATATATATGAAATTTTATGACTATGATATTATCATAGTTATGATCACTTTAGACATTCAGTAAGATCATAGATAAATATTGTTATAGATAAATAATATTAATCTTTTTTTCAGTTTTACCAAATACTTTAATTATAAACAAAAGAGTATATAATTGTTGAAATTTTTAACGGTTTTCCTCTAACACATGACCTCGATTTCACAAGATGTTAAGTGACGATAAGATGGT
>DWQX01004869.1:0-14120 GCA_018245475.1 Pharmacophagus antenor
TGGTTAATGATGTCAAATAATTAAAAAATTAACTAAAAAGGATATAATAACCTCTTCAGGGACGATTTTTAATTAACAAAAAAGAAATATTAGTAAATGTTAAAATTCCAGTAAAACCTATTAATTTTATGTTCATGGACGATCAACTAACAGAAGGTAAAGAAATACTAAATGTTAAAGATTTTCCTCTATATATTAATGTAAATTAACTTTAAATGCAAAACTAAAGTGAAGAAGTTAATATACAATTCACTTTTTCAGAATGTATAGCTATTTCAGAAAGCTAGTGATATGGTAAAGGGTTACCTATAACGGTGATCGTGAATTTGTACACGCTTGGATTTAGAGGCTCACTTAGATCCTACAAATAATAAATAGATAATGCCCTATTCAACCCTCACCACGTGGATGATTGGCAATCTTCCACTTTGCCTTGTAAAATTTTTACCATGCATAACAACCCTTTTAGGGTTGTTGCCAGAGCTATTTTTGGATCGATACTACTTAGAGACCTTCAAGAATAGACTCTACCTCTTGTTTTGTCGGCAACGCAGTTGCGACTCTCCGAGTGTGACCACTGTCTATGGGCGACGGTGATCATTTTCCACCAGGTGAACCGCTCGCTCGTTTGCCAACCCGGTCTATAAAAAAATACTCTATATCTATATATAATAAGACTCACATCCGTAACCCATCATCGGCAGTAGAAACAGCAAGAGCCAGGGCCACGCTCGCGATTTTGACGCCGTTGCCGTTTGGTAACTAGGCGCTTTGTATTTTTTACTCTCGTTGTCGTTGTTAGGAGTCATCTGAAAGTTTTTAGTTGTTAATAACTTTTTTTTTATCGTTAAGTGACAATGAGTGTTCGCAAAGAATACACCCGACTCTCACATGTATGAGTGCCGGAACACAGTAATGATGTCATGGCGGCAGATTGATATTGAAGGTGGCAGCTACCACCGTCTAGACTCCACTACTCCTTTGGACCGGGAATCGAACCAGGAATAATATATAATATATCGTTCGTTGTCTCAAAAGAACTTGGACATGTTTACTGTATATTGTTGATATCCACTTAACCAGTCCGATACTGTTCTATAAAGTTACAATTGTTAATGTTATTTATTATAGATAATCATTAGAGTTGATAATGAAGTTTAAATTGTTTTCATCCAGCTATTAATGAAAAATATTATTATTTAATAACACATGTCTATACTTGTATCATTATATTTGTCCCTTATTATTTTTTTATCTTTCACACAATTCGGATCTCTGTTTGTTGAATGTATTATTTTCGTGTAGCCCTATTTGTTATGTAACGAAATTTTCTTAAACAAAACAAACTTTACTATTTTAAATAATATAACTCTTTTGACTAACACTTTGATACGCACCAATTACTAAGAATTAAGTTATTATTTGTAACATTTGTGTAGGGATAATTTTTTTGGAATATTTATAATCAAAAAATTGCACTACACTAGATTAAAACAATATTATTTTCTTCTCTGAATCGAATAATATAAAAATCGGTATCAGAAAGGCAATCCTATGCCGAGCGCTTATAGGCCGCCCACCATATGTAAGTGTTAAATATTGACATGAGAAATATTCAAAGCTTACGGTTTCTGTGACAGTTGTGACGGTGCTGGTGACTATCGTTTTAACCACTGAGTACATCCAGTAGAACGGTGTGCTTAGCATGGATGCTGCTCGGGATAACACGTTCGCTGTGAAAGAGTTATATTTTATTAATTGAGGGACACATTTACGTGTTGTTAAATCGCAATTCATATATTTTTTTTTCGGTTACGGGCTAATACTTGAACACGATTTCACCTGTTGTGACAATAGGGCCGCAAATGGTATAGCGAATTCGCCCAAAATACTTCTGATGAAGACTTGCTTAAGGGGGTTCTAGCCATGTTTCTATTGGACTATAAAATGCGATCAGATTAAAATGAGCCTTTATTTGATTTATTATTATTTTTGATACATGATTTTAATCACTTATTAAGATATTTTCACCCATGTGATTGTTAATCTTGTCCGTATCTTTTAATGTAATTAACTTTAATAAAAATTGAGCTTTAAGTAATGTGGCACAAGGTTTTATGAAATGGACTTGTTCTTATACCTTTAGGTGGTCTCCGTTCAGTGTAAGGGTATCTATGTGATGGACCGACGATCTTCCTGTACACATTGCTGGTTGTGCTTGTTATGCTGGTGACCACCGCGATCAGTAGCCTTGTGATCCACCAGCTCTTGTTTGCATTGGACGGTATATTTCGGACGTATGGCATGTCGTCGTCGGAGCTCTCTATCCCCTGAAAATGTTAGTAGCAAATATAATGGAGGAAGATAAACATTATTATGCTCGATTTTTAAAGATTTTATTTTCAAATTATGCAAATCGCACCATTCTATTAAGTATCCAACCTGTATTACAATAGCTATTCTCTAACATATTACGACCTAACAAACCAACTAGGATTATATTGTAATATTGTTGACATTGTAAGAGCATAATGTTAGATTTGTATTCTGTCTTTTTCTTGATTGTGCGATTCAATGAATTATTGTTATGTATTTTTATTATAAAATACCTGATGCATGTAACTACATTAGAATGGATAAAGAGGACAAAGGATTGAATCCGATATTCCGAAAGAATGGACAGACTTTGACTACATCTTCATTTACCGTCGGGAGGAATCGTGGTCATGCAGTAGTCTGTACAACGTAAAAATAATCGATAGGCATATCCCAAGGAACGCCTTTTAGCCCGATCTTCGGCTAAACGTGTCCAGTGTTTGTGTCCGAAAGTAATAACATTTTGACGTCCGTATATTTCATTTAAATTGTTGTTTGACGCCGGCGCAATTGACATGATTTTGAAATTTTCCTTAGACATTTTTTAGAAATCAGATGGAATATTGGTTTTAAGTATGTAAAATAAAAACATTTTGACGTTCAATTTTTATATTATTGCAAAAACGAAAGGCACATATGTTTTTTATGGATTTTTGGCCTTCAAGACAGGTTCAAGTGTTACTTTTTAAAAAAGGGGTACCCACTGTGTATCTCTTTGCTCGGGTGCCCGTGGTCCAGGCTGTGGCCGAGGCGGCGTATTCCGACATGTCCGTGACGTCAGTGTTGGGCCCCTGCACGCGGAAATGCGCCAGAGAGCGGCGGGACATGTTCGGCACGGCCACCTGTCCCGGGGCGAGCTCCACCCGGTCGCGCGATAGCCGGGAGTAGGTGTAATCAGTTTTCGGGTACTTGCTGTAAACACAACATAGTAATTTGATACAATTGCATTTTTAATGTACCTTTAGGGTCATATCTGCAACTCCTCAATTAAGCAGGTATTTTACGTGAATTAGTAAACCTTATAATTTTGTTAATATATAGAGAAATTCTTTAATAACCAGGTTGTATACAACGTATCTTAGCGGTGATATTCTACCATAACTGAACATAACAGCAATTGAGAGTTCTCTTGATCTATTTATAGTTAACAGTGAATTTTAAGTGTTGATTTCGTTATATAAACAAATTTATATTCATCTTCGAACAAGATTGCATACAAAAAACTGAAAAACGAAAAGTAAATAAAAGGACTTCTAAACTTTGAAATAAATTACGTATTGTATAAAAACATCGAAAGAGCGACAGAGGTTAATCTGCGGTGCAGTTCATACATTTGATACCCTTTGCCTTGCTACACTTTTACAAAACCGCAATTCTTCGGAAGCATTCTAGTCGACATAAAACAGTAAATTACTACGTATAGTGCAAAGCTGACGACGTTTAATACATTGACCATTACGCAAAATCTTATAAACCCAAACATAATGCTTATTTATTTATTTACAGGACCGCCCACAGTTCTAATAAATAACACAAAATAACAACTTAATATAACAGAAAAAACTAATTCTCATTACATGTACCGCTCACAATTATGAATGATAATATGTGAATACATCGCTCATAAAATAAAAATAGTACTTTCATCTAATAAAACGACCATTATGTTCCCACACAGTAATTATTTGACCCAGTAATAATTTAATATTTTTTTCCGCAAAGTACAGACTCAAAACATTGAAAATGTACAAATCCCGAATCTGTGCGAGTATTTCGTTATAGTTTTCATAACACAACCCTGTTATTTTATTTTCTTTTATTACTATTTATTTGATCTAAACATTTGACTACACGCATATAGCTGCTGTCACGGTTTCCAATTAAAACCAACCTTATAAGATTCGGGGACATCTCTCCAGTAGATCGATTTAGTGTTTTTGAAAAATACCGTCACTTACAATTTTGTAAACGGCCGTTAGAGTCTACGATGTAACTATTACTACAAAGCGCAGTTACTGTTCCGTGAACCAATTGACATTTGCAGCGATGTGATACGAATTTAGAACAGCCCGTATACGTTTTAAGATTTCGTTTTACTATCTAATAATAATAACAACTGACTGCCTCCGTCTGCGGTTTACCGCTTGCCTTACACACAAAGAGCGCGGGTAAGATCTTTGACTGCCTTCGTGACGCAGTGGTTTACCCGCTTGACTTTTAACGCCGAGTCATAGAACTAGTGCGGTCTGGAGCGATGGAGTCTAAATGATGTTAGGATTCTTTCGAATTCGCCTCGTTACCAACCACCGTTAATGGAGTTTTGTAATTATAAGTTTTTTTCTGGAGGACTTACAAACGGAATCGAACTTGCTTTTTGTTAAATAATAAATAATTTAGTTGATTAAAATGTTAACATGCGGCCAAAACAGCGTTGCTATTCCGACAATGATAAATTTGAGAGTCTGAGTATACTGAGCGAGCATGCTACGTCATCTATGGCCTCATTGTAACTTAACCTCAGGTGAAATTGTAGTCAATTTACACTTTAACTGACGTACCGTAGCCCACATGTGATAAAAATAAATTCGATTTATATTTTTAAATATCTGTAGAAAATCTGATGATTAGATTATGAACGTTGTTAGTATAAAGTAATAAAATATAATAACTATATGAATAACTTACATGGTGTAAAAAAAATTGAACACCAAACAACGTTTGAAAATTGGGATTTTTTGTTTTCAACAAAATGAAACTTATTTAAAATAAAAACTTTTAAATTTATGAAATACAGTTTTCGTACCTCAATGTTATAACTTTTCCAATCATTTTCACTTGTTCGACTTCCACCACATCCATGTTTATTTATTTGATGAAAACGAACACTTTAATAATTATCAAAAAATCAATGTCAAATTAAACAATAAAAAACGTAAAGCATCAAAAATTAAATTAACATTGCATGTCAGTAACAACACATCCGCTTAACATTTTCGTGAATTATGGCGGTAAGAAATTATTTTTTTCCAGCCCACATGAGACTTAAACATTTGACAAATTATTTTTACTGGCAACATTATCGGTAAGATACATGACAATATTTTAATTTTCAGTTTAATGATAATATGTATTTAAATTCAACATAAAAATATGTCGGAATCGAATGTCACTTATAACAATAGATGATTATAATCGAAGTTTTATCGGTCGTATAAAATAAATATGGAGTTGGTCACTCTTGTCATCCAAGGACTGTCAGTGCGTATATGGTATACATAGCCGATCACAAGGCCACAATTAATATTGGAATTTGTAATGTTTGGAATAGGCAAATACACATTGACATAATGCCAAATGATCTCAGATCAGTAATCATAATCGATCATTTATCTAAATATAATTTTGTAGTATTACCGCATATGGCCGGTTTTTTAACATAATGAAACATTTCAAAACACTATTTGTTTTATAGTATGCCTATTTTGGTTCATTATATTTTTCCATCTTTGATATTTACAAAAATATAAATTGCACCCTCTAGGGAAGCACTTTCATTTCGTTGACCACAACTCGATATCACTAAAAATAATATTTGCTATATATGATAAATATTATATGTTTAACAACACAAAACCAAGTACCGTTCTTGAAATCCGGCGCTATGGTGAATTTTATTTCTTAAAATAGCTTTCTAATTTTTATGAAAATTAAATAATTCACATTATAATTATATTCATATTAACTGCCTCTGTGGCGCAATGGCTTATCGCTTTCTTGAAAAAAAAAAAAAAACGAGAAAAGTTCGATTCCAGGTTCACATAAGTAGATAATAGTGGTAGGGTTTTTTGAAGCCGCCTGGTTAGATACCACTTTTAATATCATATTACTGCCCTAACAGCGTTTCTGTATTTCGGCAATCATACATATGAGAGCATAGAATTATAGGCAAGAGCGCTTCACCTACTACGGCTTCATTGCCTCTTAACATCATGTGAAATTAAAGTGTTAGCCCATTTATTAGAAATAAAATAATAAATCTCTGTTTGTGTATATGCGTCTCTTGGGACGACGTCGAAGTTAAAAAAAAACTACTTTAAATTACAATTTCCATTATGTAGGTGTATAGATACTTAGATTTTTCCTTGTCAAATAAGTAGTATGACAAGTAACGAGTTTTTATTAAATAATCTTATAATAAGTAGGTTAAGGTTAAAAAATGATGCGGAGAATTTGTTCTATACGTTCAAGGCTGTGTGGGATTTCTGAGTTTGCTTTGTTCTCGTGTTGTATACCGCATTACAAAGCTAACTATTATGCAAAACATGTAACTAATTGAAAAACGAACAAGAAATAAACTACAACTAACATATAGCAGAGAAAGGTACTGTAGTATTTTGATTAGGTTCTGTTTTTAAATATTATAAAGCAATAAAGCAGCCCAATTATTTCTTAGTTAATAATTCCACAAATAACTTGCGTGTACTTTGTAATGACTAATGACGGTTGAATTAAAAAGGAATCTTCACTCAACTGTGATATGAGGATAACACATAGCCTGTCAGATTAAATGTTTTCGTCTAGATACGACGTAGGGACTTTTAAGAGAAGAGTAAAGAATTTTCTTTTAGACAAGTGCTATTTACCACCATAGGACTTCAATTACCATCATACCATCAGGATCATGATCAGGTATTACTATAAGCAAATAATGTAATACAAAAAACATTTTTTTGCAAAAAAAAAAATATTAAAACTTTGTATCGATGTTTGAAAATGTCGATATTGCAACTGTTATCGTACTTTGCACATTATGTTTTGTTACGTCTAGTCTGGCGCCATTTATTGTATACTTTTCGCTCATTTTTTCTGTTACACGTGTACATTACATTATATTAGGCATCTTAGTCTCAAAAATTACTATTTTATAATTTTATTTTCCGGAACAAGTAGCGTTTTCTATAAATTTTTATTCTTTTTAAGTATATTTTCAACGATGAAAAATATCGATACACTGTTCGTAAGTTGTTCATATCGATAATTCTACAAAAAATATATCGATCTTCAAACATTAACATTATTGGCGGATTTGCATTAATTAAACAATCTTTTTCCCTTTCTTCACTTTCATTACAGAGTGGAAAGAGAGAGACAAAAAGTGATTTATAATAGGACAAGTAATATATAAAGGCACTCACTTCCAATACTCGCCGGCCATCTTGTACAGTCTGTAGGGTAGGTGGTCGGCACTGTGTTCGCGCTCGAGCAGCGCGCTGGCGTCGGCGAGCGCCTGCTCCGCGAACGAGCTGTCGGTCGAGCACGCACTGTACGCGGGGCTGCCGAAGCGACTCGATCTGGACGCACAAACATAGACATTAAAACAAAATTAAAAGAAATTTCTTCTGCATGCGTGCTGTCGCATACGTGATATCTCCTGAAGATGTCACGTGTAGTAAGTAACGTATCGCGTCGAAATTATAATTTGGTCGTAATATTCGTGATTAAAAGCTAAAATTTACAGTTTTTTTAAGATTTATTTTAGAAAAAACAAGTATAGATTTAAATTAACTCGTCCGTACTATAAAACTAGAAAAGAGGTAATCATTTTCATACTACTAAACTTTTTCATTTAAAAAAAAAATATTTTCCTGAAAAACTTAACCTCATATCGCATCCACTGGTTGTGGACCAATTAAAACATTGAAATGATTGTCTCTGTACTGCAGTGATTTAACACATGCTTTGCATCTTAGAAGTCTCAGGTTACTTTCCGAAACCACATGAGTATTTGAATGAATTTGAAATGAACACGCTTCACCATCTACAAAGTCATTGTCACTTAACATTAAGTGAAATTAAAGTCAAGTGTTAGCAATTACTGACGAAGAATACTTATTACATAAAACATACAAAGACTGTCAAACTCATTAATTAGTATAAAACGTCCTTTACTCTTCAATGCGCAAATTAAAAATCTATATACTTAAGTCGTATTGAAATTCTTCGTCCTTTTTATAATGTAATATACATTTAAACTTATGGTAAGGTTTGTTAAAATTGTCAAAGATACAAAGCTGAACGTAAACAAGCTGCAGTCGTACACTTCTAATATCTTATCTACCGAATTTGTTCCGACGCCAAATTATGTGTAAGCATCGTGGGAAGAAAAAATTACTCACGTTTTATGATTATAAGTTGTATTAAATATTATCATAATATTATATTAGCAGTTTTTGTTTACTAACAATAAACGCGACTGATCTTTTTACTGATGTCAGTTAGGTTAGCTAACTTCAGACCTAATGAGATTTATGTAATAAAGATGGTGGGTGAGTTCCAACTGATGTTGGTTGAGTCATCTATCTGTCTACCGTGCACTTTGTTACATGCAAAGCTTACCACCGAGACGATTTTTTTGTGTATTTGTTTAATTACATAGTTATGTCATAGTAAATACTTAACTTCTTGAAACAATTGGCGTGTCTTGTAGTGCACAAAACAAAACACGCCAAATATTTGACATAGTGCCAGCAATTGTTATAAATTGCTTATACAAATACGTACTACAATTAAATTTCATTCATAAATTAGTATCAAGTTGAAACCTCAGCGCATTAATTAATACAGAAGCAACAGTTACGATGGATTATCTGAATCTTTTTTTAACTTAGTGTTAGTCCTAAATTTTGTTAAAGGCCTAGTCGACATGAGCTAGAAGGTTACCTGGTGGAAAGTGATTACCGTCGCCACAATCGGGAAGTCGCAAATGCGTTGCAGACCTTTAAGGATGTAGTGAGCTTTCTTGAAGGCACCTAATTCATGAGTCTGGAAATAACGCTGGCGACAACTGATTCCACAGGGCGGTTGTGCGTGGTAAAAAATTTCGTTTAAAACGCAGAGTGGAAGATTGCCAACAATCCAGGTGCTAAGGATAAAATTTTGCGTTGTGTCATTTACTGCGATGAACACAGCGGCTGGAATTGATCATAACAATTCCACGGAACACTCTTCATGGTAAATTATTTTCGCTAATGTGGGGTTTACAACTGTTTATTTCTGAATATAATATACAACACAAATGTTAAGTTCCGCTACAGTAAATTCAAAATAAACAATATTTTTAAAATAGGGCGAGGGTGACTTGAGGGACCCTCATTACATGCAATATGCTTACCCCTGTGTAGCTTATAGTGCTAGTGAAACATTTAATTCAATTTGGATTCATTGGGGTACGAATATGCGGGACGAAATAACGAATATTTACAAGGTAAAGCAAAGGTCGGGTTAAAGGTTTGGTCTGTTGAAGTTGGTATTTGAATCTAAAACAACCAACCGATCGAAGAGAATGGCTTGTTATTATTAATATTGTCAGTATTATTAGCTGTTGTTTTACAACCAGTTGCTATCAGATTTTTAAGTATTATCATTTTGTAATAAAAATCCCTGAGAGAAGTAGTAAGTTAAAATGATAAATTGTTTATAATATTAGTACAATTGCATCGCAATCATTCTAATTATAACAAGTTCTTAAAACAATAATATTGAAAATTGGATGAAGGAAGGGTTTTTTCTTTAAACTCGCCTGGATTTTACCACTTTCGATGTCAATCCGCCGCTATAACAGCATTGCTTTATTGCGGCAGTAATACATGTGAGAGCCAGAATAATCACAGCGAGCGCGTTTTAACATTTACAGCTTCTGTGTGACTTGACATTAAAAGCTATTTGACCTATTGTTGATAAAAACAAATTAGTTGGTACCTCACACTAACTATATATGTGTTTCAACTAACGCGGGTTTTCACTATTACGTCCATCTACGAGAGAGATACTACGTGCGGAATGTGATATGATGCACGCGTTCGGTCGAATGCTACATTATTCGGCAAGACCTTCTTTTTTCCACTATTTGGGGGTCACAAACATAACTGCGCAGATGGACCCCTAAAGTTGTGCGGTCTAGTTATTTCGTGCGCGCTGAACAGACCAACCTGCACAGACGAAATATTTCAGGCGACGATATAATTTATGCTGACATATTTTCTTATATTTTATATATTTACTAATACAACTGAAACAAGTGTTTTCTTAAATAAAAGTTATTTTTGACCTGTGTCATAAAAAAAACTTTGTTAAAGAGTTAATTGATAGTTCATAACGGTTAAAGTTTATACTAACCTGTCGTGGGTCACATTGTGCGTGGAGTGGATGGGGCTGAAGGGCAGGTCCTCCAGGCTGTGATACCGCCTCGTACTGGTCGACACGCGCTCATATTGGCTGTTGATCTCGTTCTGTTTTCAATTAGAAAATATAAGTGTTTTAATACAGAAGCTGTGTACATTTCATAAAGTTCTTCACTGTCGAACGGGTGTCAATTTACTGGAATCACTTTCCATAACTATACATAAAATTCAGTCACTCATTGACTTAAAGAATACATATTAACGCAAAGCCTAAACCACCTGCCTAACCCACCAAAATTTTAATGAAATTTATTATTCCCCGAGTCCACAGCCTCGAAAATTGGTGGAGTTAATGTTAATATTAAATAAAAACATTACCGCGCACTAAGGGAAGCGGGAGATTCATGGATAGTATTATAAAACTTTGACACAAATTAAAATAAAGCATTCTATTGTCTTTATGATACATATTCGTTGGTACATAAGATATTACGAAAAAAAGGATGTTGCGATGCTGTAACACGCCAATTGTCCGCGCCGACCGGATCGCGCGCGAAACACGTAATGCGATCCATGCATGAATCAGCGTTTACAGTTCTGCGGACCGGCGACTGACACGCGCGCTGTTAGAATAACGCGCTGTATACTTTGTCAATTTTATACTACCTAACTGTGGCAAGCTTCTTGAAATTCACTGGCGATCAACGGAGTTGGATATTCACAATTACACGGAAATACTTTACTAGTTTTTTTTTTTCATTATCTTATGACCACGCTTAACATTTAACAGAGTTGCCCGAATTTTATTCCATTTCCAAAAATAGGTCTCGGTAAAATTTTTAATTGAAAATTCCAATTCTAATGGTGGGATTATCGGTAATCACTTATCGTCTATTCATTTATCTATATTATTAGTTAATAGTATTATGATAACAACACATCAAATTGAGGTTGCCAGTATGAGGCTTATGGAAAGCTTAATACTTTCCATTGCTATTAAAATTCCTCAACACTGATTCAAACTTCTGCCTGATTTAATGTCGGCTAGGTGGAATTAGTGGTCTTATTGTTACTAGCTAAACGACCATTACTACATACGAAAATCGACCTTAGATGATTACTATTAAGGAAACTTATTAAAATTAGTAAGAGAATGAAACATTGCGTTATTATAGACATAATTATGTATTGTTTAATTTGAATTAATATAAAAATTTTAATTTTCGTCTATGTTGAAAAGTATACGATCGATATAAGGTACTAGTTTGACAAACAAAACTGATACAAGAAAGCCTGGCCAGTGTAAACAATTTACTAAACAAAAAATCACATGTTAAAACTAACCTTATCCGATATCAATTCCATTTTCTAACGCTAAGTCATACCGCACTATCGAAGAGACTACGTACGTAGGAATAGAGTCGACACTGTTTGTTACTAAGCAACTTGAAATCAAAAATACGTACCTCGATACAGTTGTTCTAAATCCGGCCTAAAACTAGGTCACGATTCCACGTAGTTAGATTAAATAACTATACAGTACAGTATAAAAATTCAACTGAAATATCAAAACGTACGACCGAAATGGTGCAGATGTCCTGAAATAATAATGCCCATAACTGTTGAGCGGGCGCTTTAAAAATAAAACTAAGCGGGAGACGTTCGTAACACCCGTTCGTATTACGAACTTAATATTTTCCTGTGAGTGCTGCTGAATTTTTCCTGTTTCAAACATTAACAATGGACACTTATTAACGGTGAGTTGTTGATATTTAGTTAAATAGTTTTTTGTATATAATATTTAGCTATAAATATAATTGACGTTAGCGTAACTGACTATGCGGTCCAAGACTTAGACCGGTTTTAGATACGTTAACTATTTGTGTTATTACGATATCGTTTAACTGAAATGTAGGACAATTTATTTAATGATAATATAATAAAAAAAATAGCTAAACAATATCAAATTAAGCTTTTAATAAAATATTATTTAACACATTATCGATCGGTGACAAAAAAGAAATTTGCTTGAACACCTTGTTGTGTTTTTCTCGATCAACTATTTACCGCAGTTTTTTTTTTTCATTTATAAATAAATGTGTAGAGTTAAAGAACCGAATAATCGTCTGAAAGTTTGTCTCTGAATAGGCATCAGCTACAAAAGTCAGAATAACGGGCTAAATATGGGCGAGCGGCGACGACGTAAAGCCTAAAAATCGGCTACCAGTCGATACAGTATTAATTATAGTAAGAGCTATGGAACATCGTACGCAAATGGGTTAAATACGTGTAAAATATTAATATTTATCGTTACAACTGCCTCCGTGGCGCTATGGTTTACCGTTTGCCTTTTAACACCGTACTCCCGGGTTACTGTGTTTCAACAAACATATATGTCAGAGACATTATTTTAGGCGAGCGCGCTTTGCAATTTTCAGCCTCACTGTAACTAAACCTCAAATTAAATGGAGCTTAAGTGTTAGACTGCTGTTGACATAGAAAAAAACAGGGGTTCAAGATATGATCGCGGATCATACCACTTAACGAATTCACCTACGTCGGACTCTACGGCGTCATAGGGGTGAAATTGTAAATATAAATATAAATTTAGATAGCATCGTAATTGAATTAAAAATAATTGATCGATCTACAAAACCGAAGGGGGGTGAACGAACTGGTAGCATTAATTGATACGCCCGTAAAGTTCAAACGTGATTAATTAAATATTATATTTTGTTACATTATGATATCGCTGCCGGTGCTTCTGGCCGTTTTAACCTTGAGGCCATGTGGGCGCCACACTCAATATAGTTTAAGTTAAATAAATTTAGAAGATTGTAAAGTTACGAACGATTAGGTTTTCAAAGTTTTTAGTTTCACCAAAAAAAGAAAAAAAAATCAATAATTTTATAGCTCATATTTTAATTTACACTCGTTGATATTATAAGTCGCACCCCCAGTACAACAATGTCACTTATCCAAAAATACAATTTTCAGGAGAAGCATTTAAAACTTTAATATCGTAAACAATATGATACTTTTAGATTTAGAAAAAGATGAACAGGTTAACCGCTTGACCGCCACGCAAATTTATCGCGCTTCACTTTGGGTGCAACGATTTAATACTAATAAAATATAATGTAATGTCGTAATCTTAAAAGTTATAGTTTAATTATTTAATAATAAAAATTACAGTCAATATGTTCGGCATAATATACATTTTTCATTCCTAACTTAAATAATCATTAGTTGCCAATGTAAACACATAGCAACCACTACGTGATATCTCGTAGCTGGCAGTCAATGGGTTAAACCTTAACATCAACTTTTATCTTCTTGTTGAAAAAAATAATGTGCGTATAATATTTTAATAAAACTACGGCTATTACCTTATTCAGTCAAATATTGAAACAGGGCTAGAAAGGTAGAATTCTGATCACAAATTATCATAAACGCGAAGACACCTACTATTGGACAGAGGTCTCCCATAGGGATTTCCGTAACGATCGGTAATGTGCTTCGTGTTTAACCCATTCAAGCAAGACTCCTGGTACACTATATGTA